>CABFVX010000503.1:9998-115944 GCA_902151425.1 Timema shepardi | reverse complement strand
GGGAGCGGTGATGAGGGACATAACCTGGATAAAGAAGGTAAAAAAAAGGATGGACTCTAATCAAACAGCTGATGCTGTTGTAATTAATTTCATTTTACTGCTTTCATATTTTTTCTCTATATTTATTTATTTAACCGATTTTAAAAGAAGTCTAGCTTTGGGGGCTCCTGTGGACGCATCAATCGCATATGCCAAGAAACGGTCCTGAACATGGGAGATGGGCGATATTAGAGAAGCGGTTTTGTCCTCAGCTCTATAGCAAGAGTTCCTTTGGGAGATATTATAGCAATTGTTTTGTCCCGAGTTCTATAACAAGAGTTCCTCTGCACTATATTATAACAATTGGTTTGTCCCGAGTTCTATAACAAGCGTTCCTATGGGATGTATTTGAACAGTTGTATTGTCCTCAGCTAAATAGCAATAGTTCATTTGCACGACATTATAGCAATTGTTTTGTCCCGAGTTCTATAGCAAGAATTCCTCTGGGATGTATTCGAACAGCTGTATTGTCCCCAGCTAAATAGCAATAGTTCCTCTGCGTGATATTATAAAAATTGTTTGATCCCGAGTTCTATAACAAGAGTTCCTCTGCGCGATATTATAGAAATTGTTTTCTCTCGAGTTCTATAGCAAGAGTTCCTCTGGGATGTATTTGAACAGTTGTATTGTCTTCAGTTAAATAGCAATAGTTCCTCTGCACGATATTATAGCAATTGTTTGGTCCCGAGTTCTATAACAAGAGTTCCTCTGGGAGATATTAGAGCAAGCGTAGTGTTCATAGCTTAATAACACGAGAACCAGCGTGGTAGTAAACGAGTTAGCCAGTGAGTCTGGTTCTTTTCCTTTGTTCCTCGTGAATATGATAATGGCGGCTATTTAGCGACCCAACAATGGCGCCGTGTATTGGCTATTAATGGGCCTGAATGAAACATGGCGTACTTACTGAGCGTCACACAATGGACGTAATTAATGTATGTACAAGCGAGGCTTTTGTTATTGTTTTCGTTTCAACTGCGACCACGCGGATGGTTCGCTGATAAATGCTTGCTTCCTCATTCGCTCCTTTTATTATTATATAGAAACATAGAAAGCAGGTAAATTAGTCCGGTTTTCTTTCTATGGAGGCCATTGTAAGACTAACATTGCGAATAACCATGGTGAAATCAAAATTAAACATTGAATTAGTTTGCAACATTTCCTCGGATGAATGGCGGAGTGAAGGAAATATATTTTAAAGGTTTTTATTAATATCCATGAGAGACTTTGTATAACATTTATAATAGAAAACCGTATGTATTTACCTTGATATAGGTGGAAGAACCATATATACACAACCATATATAAGCTACAGAACACAATATGACAACATTAATCTAGGCTAAAGAACAGGACAAGCCCTCCGGGTTCTAGATTAGATAACAGTATATACCCACCTGTATCTAGATTAATGAACAATATCTACCTACAGAAATAAAGATTATAGAACCGTATATACCTACTGAGATCTAGATTAGAGAATAGTATCTACTTACTGAGATCTAGATTATAGAACCGTATCTACCTACTGAGACCTAGATTATAGAACCGTATCTACCTAGTGAGATCTAGATTAGAGAATAGTATCTACTTACTGAGATCTAGATTATAGAACCGTATCTACCTAGTGAGATCTAGATTAGAGAATAGTATCTACTTACTGAGATCTAGATTATAAAACCGTATCTACCTAGTGAGATATAGATTAGAGAATAGTATCTACTTACTGGGATCTAGTTTATAGAACCGTATCTACCTAGTGAGATCTATATTAGAGAATAGTATCTACCTACTGAGATCTAGATTAGAGATAAGTATCTGCCTACCTATATCTGGATTAGATAACAACACCTACCTACTGAAAACTAGGTTGGAGTAGTCTATAAAATAAATCTAGAGACAGCTAAGAACTGTTTGTACAACCTCCGCCTTACAGTCTCGCTAATGAAGTTAAAAGGACGGGCAGATTTTATTGGTCTACCATCGCGCGTGTGTTGAGGGTGGCGTTCCAATTGAAAGTAGAAGTAGTGTAAAGTACCGTGTGGACTAGGCGCTGTGTCGGGAGAGCTTTTAAACATGTAGTGGTCTTCTGGGAAATCATTTGAACCTGCAGGCAGACAAGCCTACAAGAGAGTCGGCTGAAACTAGCCTTCATACCTGGAAATGTGTTATGTACCGATATCGTTACTACTGTGTTCCGTACTGATATAATTGTTCCTGTGTTCCGTACTGGTATAATTGTTCCTATGTTCTGTACTGGTATAATTATTCATGTGGTGTCTGCTGGTATAATAGTTTATGTGTTCCGTACACTGACATCTTTTTTCCTGTGTTTCGTACTGATATCATTGTTCCTTTCTTTCCTGGTGATATTATTGTTTCTGTCCCAATGATATAACTGTTTCTGTGTTCCTTACTGATATAATTGTTTCTGTGTTATTTACTGATATCATTGTTCCGCTGTGGTCAGTAATTATATCAATGTTCCTGTGTTCAGTACTAATATCATTGGATATCGTTGTTTCTATATTATGTGCTCCATGTGAATAGCTTTATTCTTGTGTTCTACAAATACTATGATTACTGTGTCTTAAGTCCTGCCTGTGGTTTCACTGGGTTCCTAGTAAAACTTATGTCCATGTCCTCCTACCTTTGGCAATACCGATCCCTTGTGGAGTTAATGTAAATGCTTTACTTGGAGTTGCACTGGTGGATGATTGTAATACCCATGTCTTACCGGGGGCTTACTTTGTTCTAGGGTAAATGTATGAGCCATGTCCTACCTGTGGGTTCACTGGTTCTATAGTAAAACTTATGTCCATGTCCTGCATATGGTTGCTCTGTTCCTATATCAAAGCTAATGTCGTTGTACTACTTTCGTTTTCTGTTTCCATAGAGAAGCTAATTCCCTTGTATTACCTATGTTTGTACTGGTCCCATAGCAAAGATAATGTTGTTTTACTTTTGTTTGCTCTGTTTCCATAGCAAAACCCCTTAGACTACCTATGTTTATACTGGTCCCATAGCAAAGATAATGTTTTTGTATTACTTTTGTACCCGCCTCGGTGGCGTAGTTGGCTAACGCGCTTGTCGTGTTGAGCTCAACTGTTGAGGACGGGGAGATCGAGGTTCGAATCTCGGTCGGGTGAACTTGGGGTGGTTTTTCTTAAATGGTTTTCCACTCTCCCTCCACGCAAATGCGGGTTCACTTCCTATAATTCAACCTTCCCAATTCCTAATCCATTAGAGTGCTTAAAAGCGTATAACCCGAACGGGTAGTAAGACGTGGTGCTAATTATTATTATTACTTTTGTTTGCTCTTTTTCTATTAAAAAATGTAGTACCCTTGTAATACTTTTGTTTGCTCTGTTTCCATAGTAAAGCTAATTCCCTTGTATTGCCTATGTTTGCACTAGCCCCGTAGTACAGAAAATGCTCTTATATGTTTGTGGTTTAGCTAATCTCCTTGTAAAAATGAAGTCGCCCTACCTGTGGTTGCATTGCTGACACGCGAAGCACTCCAAGTGGTAGACGTTGTTGCGGGCCCTCATCACCATCTCGAAGGCAGGGATCACCTTGGAACAGGCGGCGCAATAGCCTGTGTTACCGAACAACCTGTAACAATAAAACCTTGTTAGTTTTCTCGGGACCCCTATAGTAAAAGTGTTGTCAAAATACGCCTTACTCCCTTAGTGAAAGTGTTGCTAGTTTCATAGAGACTCCCATCATTGAAGTGTTGTTAGAACACGCGATACTCCCTTCATGAGAGTGTTGTTAAAACACGTCATAGTCCCGTCATGAGAGTGTTGTTAGAACACGTCACAGCCCCTTCATAAAAGTATTGTTAGAAAACGTCACACTTCCTTCATGAAAGTGTTGTTAGAACAAGTCACACTCCCTTCATGAGAGTGTTGTTAGAACACGTCATAGTCCGTTCGTAAAAGTGTTGTTAGAACACGTCATAGTCTCTTCATGAGAGTGTTGTTAGAACACGTCATAGTCCGTTCGTAAAAGTGTTGTTAGAACACGTCATAATCCCTTCATGAGAGTGATGTTAGAACACGTCCAAGCCCCTTCATAAAAGTGTTGTTAGAACACGTCATACTCCCTTCATGAAAGTGTTGTTAGAACACGTCATAGTCCCTTCATGAGTGTGTTGTTAGAACACGTAATACTCCCTTCATGAGTGTTGTTAGAACACGTCATAGTCCCTTCATGAAAGTGTTGTTAGAACACGTGATACTCCCTTCATGAGAGTGTTGTTAGAACACGTCACACTCCCTTCATGAAAGTGTTGTTAGAACACGTGATACTCCCTTCATGAGAGTGTTGTTAGAACACGTCATAGTCCGTTCGTAAAAGTGTTGTTAGAACACGTGATACTCCCTTCATGAGAGTGTTGTTAGAACACGTCACACTCCCTTCATAAAATTGTTGTTAGAACAAGTGATACTCCCTTCATGAGAGTGTTGTTAGAACACGTCATAGTCCCTTCATGAAAGTGTTGTTAGAACAAGTCATACTCCCTTCATGTAAAGTGTTGTTAGAACACGTCATACTCCCTTCATGAAAGTGTTGTTAGAACACGTCATAGTCCCTTCATGAGTGTGTTGTTAGAACACGTAATACTCCCTTCATGAGTGTTGTTAGAACACGTCATAGTCCCTTCATGAAAGTGTTGTTAGAACACGTGATACTCCCTTCATGAGAGTGTTGTTAGAACACGTCACACTCCCTTCATGAAAGTGTTGTTAGAACACGTGATACTCCCTTCATGAGAGTGTTGTTAGAACACGTCATAGTCCGTTCGTAAAAGTGTTGTTAGAACACGTGATACTCCCTTCATGAGAGTGTTGTTAGAACACGTCACACTCCCTTCATAAAATTGTTGTTAGAACAAGTGATACTCCCTTCATGAGAGTGTTGTTAGAACACGTCATAGTCCCTTCATGAAAGTGTTGTTAGAACAAGTCATACTCCCTTCATGAAAGTGTTGTTAGAACACGTCATACTCCCTTCATGAAAGTGTTGTTAGAACACGTCATAGTCCATTCGTGAAAGTTTGGTTAGAACACGTTATACCCCCTTCGTGAAAGTGTTGTTAGAACACGCCGTGTTCCCTTAATGAAAGTGTTGTTACAGTAGTTTCCTCCAGTCTCCCTTCAAGGCATGTTTTATTGTACACCCCTGCCATAATTTTGTTGAATGGATGCAGTTATGAGTTCAAAACCGGCTGCGTAAAATCAGATTAGAACCCTTGTCTTTTTTAGATGTTCAGTTTATCCAAGACAGCTAATACTGGTATTATACCGGCCAATATCGACTGTAGCCGTGAGTCTGTTTAGTCTTATGGATATTAATCCTAGTCTCCACACATCAGTCTAAACAAGCCGTCCGTCAGGTTGAAAAGTGCACGTTGACCAATAATTAAACGGTACCTGCTGAGGCTCCCCACACATTTCATTACGACGCGTGGCTGTAATAGAGTTAATAGTCTGAAATGAAGCGATATTAGGTTGGGGTAATAGCGGGTAATGGGCGATGTCG
This sequence comes from Timema shepardi, assembly GCA_902151425.1. NCBI lineage: Eukaryota > Metazoa > Arthropoda > Insecta > Phasmatodea > Timematidae > Timema > Timema shepardi. The sequence goes on along the minus strand of CABFVX010000503.1, from coordinate 110,361 downwards.
GCCGCAGCCTCGCATTACCCTGGACCGAGCGGCAGCCATTCAACCTATTAGCAATTAGATAACAGCTGGGTTTACCGGGCTACGGGAGGGAGAGAAAGCCCTTAACTCCTCCGTTAGAACAGCAGGAGCTGGGTGGGATAAGGCAGCACCAAACTTCCAACTAGAGATAGATCCGTTCAATCGCAAACCTTTGAATACCTCATCATTTAGCGACACATTTATATTCTAGTGTAATTTCATAATAAATCTGTTTTATTTGTAAAATACATTTTAAATAATTTCTGAAAATAGTGTGTTGAAGAAGAAATAGAACCTTGGACTCTTTGAATGCCATTCCTATGCTTTATTTATTGTGTTAACAAGATTCATGCCTAATATAAACACTCCTCTATTCACATAGCACCCAATAGCCAACAAATACACCAATATTTATAAAACACTCCATTACAACCAACATTCCATTATTTCTCAAATACTCCACAATACAAAAATACTCCTTTATTTATAAAACACTCCATATCCAAAAACATTTCACACCTAAAAAACACTCCATTATTTATCAAACACACCATGCATAGCCAACACTTCATACCTAGCAAACTCTCAATATCTAAAAAAAACACTGCTTAATTAACAAGCTTTCTATAGGCCTACCTAACAACCATTCTCTACCTAAAAAAAAACGCTGCATAACTAAGAAATACTTCATATCTAGCAAACACTTCATACCTAGCAAACATTCCAAATATAGCAAACTAGTGTTAGGAACTATATATAATTAGTTACAGTGTGAATTTAATATAGTCTGCTTCCACGATGTTTTGAAAGAATATGACCCACCTGAAGCAATTTATTTGACAGCTATTAGGTCAGTCATGATAGAGAGTAAGGAGGATCCATATTCTAGAATTTTGTCTGAGAATATCACCCACCTGAAATAATCTCATCGACCGAGTATGAGGTTAGCCTTTGTGTAGAACTTGAAGTTTTATTCTAAGGTATTATAAGAGAATATCACTCACCTGAGTATGTATATAAGGTCAACCTTGGCGTAGAGTGTGGAGTCCACTTTCGGATTTTCTTGGAGAATATCACTCACCTGAGGTAGTCTCTTCTACAGATTATGGAGTCAGCCTTGGAGTTGAGCGTGGAACCTTATTCTAAGGTATTATAAGAGAATATCACCCACCTGTAGGTAATCTCGTCGACAGAGTATGAGGTCAGCCTTGGTGTAGAGTGTGGAACCTACTTCTCCCAGCCTACAGTCACAGCAGCCACACTTGAGACAATCCTCGTGCCAGAACAGGTCCAGGGCCTTCAGCAGGTACCTGCAACCACAGCCCACTCTCAACTCCACATAACAAACGCAATACATCTTATCATAACAACTGATGATGGTGTATCAGACATGTTTCTCACCTGTCTGTTATCTTCTTCCCGCAGCCCGCACAGTCCTGTGGCGAAGTGTTCTTCTGGGTTTCGGCCTTCACGTCCATCGTCATCGCGGAACCTGTAATCAAACCTGTATGTTAACAACCAACCGGTGACTCTGGTATTGGAGCGATCAGCTCTTTAACAACCAACCAGTTACTTTGGTGTTGGATCAATCAGCTCGTTAACAACCAACCAGTTACTCTGGTATTGGAGTGATCAGCTCTTTAACAACCAACCAGCTACTTTGGTGTTGGATCAATCAGCTCGTTAACAACCAACCGGTGACTCTGGTATTGGAGCGATCAGCTCTTTAACAACCAACCAGTTACTTTGGTGTTGGATCAATCAGCTCGTTAACAACCAACCAGTTACTCTGGTATTGGAGTGATCAGCTCTTTAACAACCAACCAGCTACTTTGGTGTTGGATCAATCAGCTCGTTAACAACCAACCGGTGACTCTGGTATTGGAGCGATCAGCTCTTTAACAACCAACCAGTTACTTTGGTGTTGGATCAATCAGCTCGTTAACAACCAACCAGTTACTCTGGTATTGGAGTGATCAGCTCTTTAACAACCAACCAGCTACTTTGGTGTTGGATCAATCAGCTCGTTAACAACCAACCGGTGACTCTGGTATTGGAGCGATCAGCTCTTTAACAACCAACCAGTTACTTTGGTGTTGGATCAATCAGCTCGTTAACAACCAACCAGTTACTCTGGTATTGGAGTGATCAGCTCTTTAACAACCAACCAGCTACTTTGGTGTTGGATCAATCAGCTCGTTAACAACCAACCGGTGACTCTGGTATTGGAGCGATCAGCTCTTTAACAACCAACCAGTTACTTTGGTGTTGGATCAATCAGCTCGTTAACAACCAACCAAAGCCTCTAGTATTGGAGTGATCAGCTCTTTAACAACCAACCAGTTACTTTGGTGTTGGATCAATCAGCTCGTTAACAACCAACCAAAGCCTCTAGTGTTGGAGTGATCAGCTCTTTAACAACCAACAAGTTACTCTGGTGTTGGATCAATCAGCTCGTTAACAACCAACCAAAGCCTCTAGTGTTGGAGTGATCAGCTCTTTAACAACCAACCAGCTACTTTGGTGTTGGATCAATCAGCTCGTTAACAACCAACCAAAGCCTCTAGTGTTGGAGTGATCACCTCATTAACAACCAACCAAAGAAATTAACCAAGAAATTATGACATGTGCTTATTGTTACTAGTCTTAATATTTAGCTTTGTATTTCAAAAATATCTCCTATAATTTCTCCGACCTATGATTTTAAATTAAGTTAGATCAAGCTAGATAGAAAAAGAATTAATAATATAATCAATAGTACATTATATTAATAAAATAATAATAATATTTAGCACCTAGTCTTACTACCCGTTCGGGCTATACGCTTTTAAGTACTAATTACTCTAATGGATTAAGAATTGGGAAGGTTGAATTAGAGAATATGAACCCGCATTTGCGTGGAAGGAGAGTGTAAAACCATTTAGGAAAAACCACCCCAGTTCACCCGACCGAGATTTCGAACCTCGATCTCCCCGTCCTCAGCAGTCGAGCTCAACACGACAAGCGCGTTAGCCAACTACGCCACCGAGGCGGGTTATATTCATAGAGAATAATCGTTGCTCACGTGGTTGAATACGTCAGTTAATGTATATGTATGTGTCAGTATATATCAAAATTAAAAAAGAAAAACGCCGGAGGTTATCGAACAATTCTTCAGCGCTTTATATTTAAATCACTTGGGATGAACTATTAATCTAAACACTTTTTGAGCAGCCACAGCCACCATATTGGAAATGGATAACTAAATCACAAAATCATAATATACATACATTGTTTATCCTAGGTTCAAAACATGTATTTGAACAATTACGTTAAAATATGTCCACTCATTGGGCAGTAATCGCGGCACAAACGTCCGAAACGTCCGTATAAGGGACAGATGAAATGCCAAATGATTGAGTTAAAGCAAGACCTCTTTCCCTTGGGCTGTTAATACTATATATATTAATGAGCGTATCTTCAAGCTTCAGATGTATAATCTTGCTACATGGTAAATACATAACGTTATGAAATAGTTGATCAGTTTAACATAAAACTAATCAAATAATGAAACAATAACATAGTAAAATAAATATTATATTTTTTTTAAATATTTAAAAGTTTGAAAACAAGCCAACATTTCATAATAACCATGAAACAATGTTTGGTATTAATTTAGATCTACCAAATTTAACCTACACTGATTATAAATATTTTCGCAAGCCTCACAAAACACAACAAGCGTTGTAGTTTTCAATTAAACGAAGCTATTTGTGAAATGAAGCGGTATTAAATGGGCACTTTTTTAAATTAATTATTTGCTGATCCCACAATGCGTGCGCTCGAGCTTAGCTGCGAGACAAAATAGCAGTGTTATCTTAATGAACCGTGTTTCTGCTTTTCAAAACGGATCAACGGACGTACGGGTACATTTGACAGGTCTCAATAATTGATCAGGGATTAACGTTCAAAAAAATAGATATTTAAATCTCGCGAGGGTCGGGAGAATGGACGCTTTTTAATAACTAAAATAAATAAATAAAGCACATTTAACTATCACGAACTAGAAAAAAGAAGCAACATTTAACGTGTTTTTTATTATGATGTAAAAAAGTAGATTTTTTTTCAACTTTCTTTCTACTATGTTCGTTCCTACAAACTTTTTAATACTTTTTTCCTCCCCGTTTCTAACATTTTAAATGCCGTTTTCCTAGCACACTTATTGCCAAAATTTCAATATTTTTAAGTACTTCTTACCAGATCTTATAACTCTCGCGTCATCTGCATGCGACTATCACGTTCATTGTTCACCCCCTCTCCCTTACCCTGACTACCCCTCTCAATCCCTATAGAGTAGACAAGGGAGACAGAAGGGGGCACCCTGTTACGTTCAGGGTGGCATGAGAGAAAAAAATATGATTTCTTGCTTTAATTCAACACACTTTTTTAATTTTGTCCGAATGAAAAGCAGAGAGATTAGAGCTTTGATTTATATTTCTTCTCTTCTATAACTGAAATGAATATTATCCAATATTCTATGTCGGTTCATAACATGTTAAGAGTGCAAGAGGAGGTTAAAAATTATTTTTTTAAATGTGTAAAAATAAATGTCCATCCTCTCTATGTGCTAGTCAGAGAATATAATACTCTATGAGACTGTAATATCCACAGAATAGTGAAAGGAGTACAAGAAAGAAAGGACTATCACTCATATCCACCCTGATACCCAACAACACTTGTTATTATATCATTATAAAGGTGTTTCAAAGGCGACATTTGTGAGAAAAAATAGTAGCGTGTTACAGGTTATAGAAAGTGTCTCAAAGGGGATAGTTGTATGAACAATTAGTGGTGTGTAGCGGACTATAGAAATTGCCTCAAAGAGGGCATTTGTATGAACAACTACGGGTGTTTAACAGGTTATAAAAAGTGTATCAAAGGAAGCAGTTGTATTAACTGTTAGAAAGTGTCTCAAAGGAGGCAGTTGTATGAACAACTACTGGTGTTTAACAGGTTATAGAAAGTGTCTCAAAGGAAGCAGTTGTATGAACAACTATTGGTGTCTAACAGGTTATAAAAAGTGTCTCAAAGGAGGCAGTTGTATGAACTATTGGTGTTTAACAGGTTATAGAAAGTGTATTGAAGGGGACAGTTGTATTAACAACTACTGGTGTTTAACAGGTTATAGAAAGTGTCTCAAAGGAGGCAGTTGTATGAACAACTATTGGTGTTTAGCAGGTTATAGAAAGTGTATTGAAGGGGACAGTTGTATGAACAGCTATGGTGTTTAACAGGTTATAGAAAGTGTCTCAAAGGAGGCAGTTGTATGAACAACTACTGGTGTCTAACAGGTTATAGAAAGTGTCTCAAAGGGGACAGTTGTATGAACAACTACTGGTGTTTAGCAGGTTATAGAAAGTGTATTGAAGGGGACAGTTGTATTAACAACTACTGGTGTTTAACAGGTTATAGAAAGTGTATTGAAGGGGACAGTTGTATGAACAACTACTGGTGTTTAACAGGTTATAGAAAGTGTATTGAAGGGGACAGTTGTATTAACAACTACTGGTGTTTAACAGGTTATAGAAAGTGTATTGAAGGGGACAGTTGTATTAACAACTACTGGTGTTTAACAGGTTATAGAAAGTGTCTCAAAGGAGGCAGTTGTATGAACAACTATTGGTGTTTAGCAGGTTATAGAAAGTGTATTGAAGGGGACAGTTGTATGAACAACTACTGGTGTTTAACAGGTTATAGAAAGTGTATTGAAGGGGACAGTTGTATTAACAACTACTGGTGTTTAACAGGTTATAGAAAGTGTATTGAAGGGGACAGTTGTATTAACAACTACTGGTGTTTAACAGGTTATAGAAAGTGTCTCAAAGGAGGCAGTTGTATGAACAACTATTGGTGTTTAGCAGGTTATAGAAAGTGTATTGAAGGGGACAGTTGTATGAACAACTACTGGTGTTTAACAGGTTATAGAAAGTGTATTGAAGGGGACAGTTGTATTAACAACTACTGGTGTTTAACAGGTTATAGAAAGTGTATTGAAGGGGACAGTTGTATTAACAACTACTGGTGTTTAACAGGTTATAGAAAGTGTCTCAAAGGAGGCAGTTGTATGAACAACTATTGGTGTTTAGCAGGTTATAGAAAGTGTATTGAAGGGGACAGTTGTATTAACAACTACTGGTGTCTAACAGGTTATAGAAAGTGTATTGAAGGGGACAGTTGTATTAACAACTACTGGTGTTTAACAGGTTATAGAAAGTGTCTCAAAGGAGGCAGTTGTATGAACAACTATTGGTGTTTATCAGGTTATAGAAAGTGTATTGAAGGGGACAGTTGTATGAAAAACTATTGGTGTTTAGCAGGTTATAGAAAGTGTATTGAAGGGGACAGTTGTATTAACAACTACTGGTGTCTAACAGGTTATAAACGTGTCCCAGAGAAGAGAGTGAACTCCAACTACTGCTCATAAGGATAGTTAATTCACTTTAAGTTCGCCAAAGACTATAACAGGGTTAGACGACACGATGCTATTATGGGCAGAACGTTACGGTGAGGAACTAACTCAACAGGGACTCATAAGGAACGGGTTTTATTTCCCCCACTGCGCCTTTACCCATCCGGGCTATCTTCATTTTAATTAGTTACTGGGGTATTTATAATAATAAAAGGAAGTGTTTGTGGGTTTGATGCCCGGCCAAATCTATGTCACGCAGAGATCTGACATTTTTTACATAGGTAGACGGAAGGGGGTCCGAATGCACCTCAAATCCGGATTTTTAAATTTTTAATTATATTTTAACTGAGCTATTTTTGACCAATCTTTGAAGAAGATATTGTTAATCTGATAAATAAATTCTCATAACAAATCGCCACCACGGGAGCTTATATAATTCTTATACTATAGGGGATCATGGGCAACGCCATGCGAGATTTCTAGTATATTATAAATGTAGAATGTATATAATATATACTCGCATTATATTTAAAGGAAAGGAAAAACCAATCCGAAAAATAAACCTAATTAAGATTTATACTCCGATCTCCCATTCACCTGCAATACACTCTATCGCGGGATTTCCCTCCTTATGCAACGTGACCAACACTATGGATCGAGCATATTAATCAAATCTCTCTATTCCACTATTAATTCCAAATGATGAATCATTTCTCGATATTTGTTTACGGCCACCTAACAAAACCTATCCAAAACAGTTAAATAGTCCAAATGTGGGAAGGTACTAGTCCCTCTCTACTCAGTGAATTTTATTTATACTGAATTTGGGTGGATTTCTATTTAAAATATTTAGTTTAAAATACCAGGTGCGTTTCTTTTGACAATACATTTCACTAGGACAAACAAAAAAGAAAGAATTTTAATTAGTGTTCTTTTTTACAAAGCGATATTTTCTCTTTCCCCCATGAAGTCATTTAACACAAGTTACACAAATCAGCAGGAAGGGAATTCTCCGCCATAAAACCAGAGCCGTATTAAATTAAAGCTTTCACATAAAATAATGGACATTATAAAAAGAGTTTTAAAAAGCGTGATGGGGTGAGGGGGGTGAGGAGGGGCAATGCGACACCTGTTAAAACACAGGCCAGCTTGACCCGTGGCGTGGAATAACACATTGCACCGAGAGCACGGCGTACACATTTTAGTCAAACAACACGGGGAAAATATTATTGTTTTATTAAAACCAAGTTTGGGACTTTGAGACACAGACCAGGATATATATATTTGGGATAAAGTGTATGTGGCGGATAGAATGTATGAATAATTTTGTGAAAATACCCCTTGACACACTATCTGAAGGATAATATGGTGTCACAGTGCCTGTATTTTTACAATTTAGTCCTATTATTTTATACTTATATACTTTTTTGACATTGTGTTTGGTGACTTAAATAATGTGTTGTGTCAAATTTTTTAGTTAGTTTATATGATAATTAGTCAAATCTATTGTTTGACCCAGTAACAGCCAAATCTTTTATTTGAATTTTAAAATGGTGTAGAGGTAATTATTCTACCTTTAAAAAAATTTGATGCTTCCAAAAACTAATAATAGAATCAATCAATAGCTTATAGTATTTAATAGTATTATAGTAGAGGGTTTGTATTGAGGCAGAGGTTATGTAGTGGAGCTACAATATATGTATGTATATAGTGTACTGTTCATCACCAGTAATAGCTTTATTTGTAAATCATAGTTAATAGTTATGTGATAGTTATCAGTAGTACGTGTACATCATCAATAATAGTGAAATATGTACATCTTCACTAATAGAGATATGTGTACGTCATCAGTAATAGTGATATTTGTGCAGCTTTACATCATCAGTAATATGAATTTATGTACAGTACATCATCAGCTTTAGAAGTATCATGGGCATATAATCAGTAATAGTGATATGTTTACATCATTCATAATAGTGGTTTCATGGGTATGCCATTAATAGAAGTGATATCATGTTACCCTTTCAGACGATATATTATACAACTGAAAAATATATTTAGTTATTGCAGGAAACTCTTAAATTATATTTTATTCATTGGCAATGTTAATGCTTTGAATATAGTTCAGTACCGGTACTTGCTACAATTTATTTTATGAAATATATAATATTTTGAAGTACTGCATCAGAGTAATCGTTATTTCATGTAATGCGTCAGAGTAATCATTATTTAATAACAATAAAAACTTAGCTTGGCAGACGAAACGAATGTTCGTCAACATGACCAGTCTTTTAATTAAAATCTTGGCAAAAAAAAATAGAAGCTTATTTCATCGAGCAATTCCCCAATCTTTTTACACATCAAATGCATTTTGTCAAAACCCCTGATTCAATATTCAAAAATCTAAATTGAATATCAGAACGGTCGTCATTTCCCTTTGATGGGGGGAAACCCTTAAAAGGGAAATGAGATGGTTACTTTGTGTATCCAGTCACCGCAAAATGAAATGGCATCAAGGACACAATCTACCCCTCTTTTACCCTTCCCCCGTCTTTCTTATAGGTTGAGGAGGACCAGGACTTCATGTCAACTAGTTGGAGAAGGGTGTTAACAATCTACCCCTCTTTCACCCTTCCCCCATCTTGCTTATAGGTTGAGGAGGACCCGGACTTCATGTCAACTAGTTTGAGAGGGGTGTTAACAATCTACCCTTCTTTCGCCCTTCCCTGTCTTCCTTGTAGGTTTAGGAGCTGGACTTCATGTTAACTAGTTAGAGAAGGGTGTTTACAATCCACCCCTCTTTTTCCCCTCCTCTGCCGTCCTTGTATGTCAAGGAGGAACGTGGTTTATTATCAACAAACATCTACGGTAGGAGTGTAGGTGAGTGACCAATAGCAAAATCTACCAGTTCTAATCTTATGTATCCATTCGCCGAACTATATCATCTGCAAGACCATGTGTTGAACTGCTGTCAATTTTGATAGTCAAAACTTTCACAGCAAACAATATGTATCTAGCTATTTCTTTTTTTAAAAGTGTTTATACACTATCGAAATACAAACTTATGAAAATTACTGTTGGAATGCTTCTTTTTTTTTTGTGGTAATGGCGTCTGTAGTTCACTTAAAAATGATTTACAGACAAGAACTTCTAAAGGCTGCATTCACTTCAACAAATTAAGATGGCGAAGCAGACGAAATTAGGGCGGTTGATGACGTCATACAAACCATATTCAGCTGTGTTCATTATTTTGAAACTAGTATTTTGTATGGCTCTTTCTCTGTGTTATGAAAAACATTTATCTATTTTATAATTTATAGTGGCCAGTTATAAGACGATCCAAGTGGGAATATAATACTTTTTAAGTTAGACCTATTAGTTCATGCACTATAATATAAAATCTTGTTGCCACAACAGCAATTTTATATATATTTCTAATAATGGTTTTCATTCTTTCATTAAGTTACGGGAAGTATTATTTAGAAGCATTTATTAGGCTCCTATCACTTTTTATTGTATTATTAGGAAAATATTAATAGTTTCCAAATAGGTTAACATTAGTAACTTTCAAGCAATGTTTGCAATAAAAATCTTCTGCTAGCTGTGAGCTACCATCACTCCTAGGGTAGACGGACTTAAATTAGAGAGACGCGTTAGCAATCCACCCCTTTATTGCCCTTCCCGGTTTTCCTTGTAGCTTGAGGCGGAAATGGACCTCATATCAACGAGCTTGAGAAGGGTGCTAGAAATATACCCCTCTATTGTCCTTCCCCTGTTTTCCTTATAGTTTGAGCAGGAACAGGACTGCATGTCAACTAGCATGAGAGGGGTAGGCCTATTTTCAATCCACGCTTTCCTTATTCATCCTCAGTTTGTTTGTAGATTATGGAGGAACTGGACTTCATGTTGACAAGCTTGAGAGGCGTTGGCGGAGGGTTCAGAAAATAAATAATAATCACTGAGCACTGAACAACGGAATAGAATAATGATACTTATAGAGGAATATGTGAAGTCTACACTATGTGTTTAAATGTGATGCAGAAATTAAATCTTACTATAAAATTTAAATTTATGTTGGAACTCTTATGTTCGCAAGTGATCACAAAGGATTATAGTGTTTAGTTTATAAGATAATATTAATATTATATGTATCAACTAGAGGATAATAAAAAATCATTATATAGATGATAATACTCTTATTTTTTGAATTATATAAAAATTAATGGAAAACTAGTTAGTCTATGAATAATGTTATACAATGTATCCGTGGATTTTACATTGTTTAGGACAATCTCTCTGTGGGTTTTAAGTTGTGCAGGACAATTTCTTCGTGGGCTGTACGCAGTGTAGGATAATCTTTCCATGTGTTTCGTTCAGTGTATGACAATTTCTACGTGGCATATAGTCTGTGATTATCAGAAGCTGTAGGATAATGAAGATGGGATATAGACTGAGTGTCAGGAGCTGTAGGATAATGAAGATGGCATATAGACTCTGAGTGTCAGGAGCTGTAGGATAATGAAGCTGGCATATAGTCTCCGAGTGTCAGGAGCTGTAGGATAATGAAGCTAGCATATAGTCCGTTTCAAACCCAAGAAAGCTCGTATCAAGAGTCACAGATTGAGATCAAATTAAAGCAACGACTGAAGCGACTCCCTTCCCCCTTCTTTCTGACAGCCATTTTGTCGGCTATGTTTGGGTATTACACTGTCAATGCACCCATTTGACGTTGTAGTTCTACCCTTAGGTTAAGTTGCTTGGCGAGTTTCAGCGTCCAAATATGTTTGATGGAAGTTATTTGGACACGCGTCGTTGTTTTCGGTAAAGGAATAATAAATACAATAACAGTGTGGACACACTTTCTGTCCACTGAGCTTCTACTTGTCATTATCCATGATACAACAGATACAATACTAGTGTAAACACGTTCCTTTGTGAACTGGGTCACTCCTTGTCATAGGTCAGGATACAACAATAACAACAGATACAATACTAGTGTAAACACGATCCTTTGTCCACTGGATCACTCCTTGTCACAGGTCAGGATACAACAGATACAATACTAGTGTAAACACGATCCTTTGTCCACTGGATCACTCCTTGTCATAGGTCAGGATACAACAAGAACAACAGATACAATACTAGTGTAAACACGATCCTTTGTTCACTGGATCACTCCTTGTCACAGGTCAGGATACAACAGATAAAATACTAGTGTAAACTCGTTCCTTTGTTCACTGGATCACTCCTTGTCACAGGCCAGGATACAACAAAAACAGAGAAAAAACTAGTGTAAACATGTTCCCCTGTCCACTAAGCTACACCTAGCCCCAGAATGACGAACAGTAGCGGGGAGGGGGAGGGAGACTAAGTGGGCAAGTGAAGACAATAGTGTGGGAGGGGGTAATAGGATCCAAGTAAAGGCAATCACCCACTGCTATCGTGGGCTCTTCGCCGTGAAATTGACTGCTCCTTGATACTCGGACCAAACAAGGCGAAGAATTGTTTGCACCAGGGACTACAAACATGGACATTAGAAGTAGGCAAACATTGCTGCTTTGTACCAACGTTCTCTTATGGTTATAAAACTCTCAGCTGTATCTCACGTGAACTAACACTGTTGGGTTATAATTAACCTGCCACCTAACTAAAAGTGTCACATGGGAACTAGAACTGTTGGGTAATAGCAAGGTCCACCCGACTACAAGAGTAACCTGGGTACTAGAACTGTTGAGTAATATTAAGGTCCACCCGACTACAAGAGTCACATGGGTACTAGAACTGTTGGGTAATAGCAAGGTCCACCCAACTACAAGAGTCACATGGGTACTAGAACTGTTGGGTAGTAGCAAGGTCCACCCGACTACAAGAGTCACATAGGTACTAAAGCTGTTGAGTAATAACAATGGCCACCCAACTACAAGAGTCTTGTAGGTACTAGAACTGTTGGGTAGTAGCAAGGTCCACCCAACTACAAGAGTCACATAGGCACTGGAACTGTTGGGTATTGTTGGATAGTAGCAAGGTCCATCTGACTACAAGAGTCACATGGGTACTAGAACTGTTGGGTAGTAGCAAGGTCCACCCAACTACAAGAGTCACATAGGTACTGGAACTGTTGGGTACTGTTGGGTAGTAGCAAGGTCCATCTGACTACAAGAGTCACATGGGTACTAGAACTGTTGGGTAGTAGCAAGGTCCACCCAACTACAAGTCACATGGGTACTAGAACTGTTGGGTAATAGCAAGGTCCATCTGACTACAAGAGTCACATTGGTAGTAGAACTAATGGGGAGTAGCAAGGTCCACCCAACTACAAGAGTCACATTGGTAATAGAACTGTTGGGTAGTAGCAAGGTCCATCCGACTACAAGAGTCACATGGGTACTAGAACTGTTGGGTAGTAGTAAGGTCCACCCGACTACAAGAGTCACATTGGTATTAGAACTGTTCGGTAATAGCAAGGTCCTCCCGACTAGAAGAGTCACATGGGTTGTAGCAAGGTCCACCCAACTACAAGAGTCACATTGGTTACTAGAACTTTTGGGTAGTACCAATGTCCAACCGACTATAAAAGTCACATGGGTACTAGAACTGTTGGGTAGTAGCAAGGTCCACCCGACTACAAGAGTCACATGGGTACAAGAACTGTTGGATAGTAGCAAGGTCCACCCGACTAGAAGAGTCACATGGGTACTAGAACTTTTGGGTAGTAGCAAGGTCCACCCCACTACAAGAGTCACATGGGTACTAGAACTGTTGGGTAGTAGCAAGGTCCACCCGACTAAAGAGTCACATGGGTACTAGAACTGTTGGGTAGTAGCAAGGTCCACCCAACTACAAGAGTCACATTGGTTACTAGAACTTTTGGGTAGTACCAATGTACAACCGACTATAAAAGTCACGTGGATACTAGAATTGTTGGGTATTAGCAAGGTCCACCCAACTACAAGAGTCACATGGGTACTAGAACTGTTGGGTAATTCTAAGGTCCTCCCGACTACAAGAGTCACATGGGTACTATAACTGTTGGGTAGTAGCAAGGTCCCCCGACTACAAGAGTCTCATGGGTACTAGAATTGTTGGGTAATAGCAAGGTCCATCCGACTACAAGAGTCACATGGGTACTAGAATTGTTGGGTAGTAGCAAGTTCCTCCCGACTACAAGAGTCACATGGGTACTAGTTCTATTTAATAACTAATTGGCCACCTGATTACACTTATCACAATATCGTTTTACTTTCCAAGTTTTCTCTAAGTGTTTTAATCTTAACCTAATATGGGGTGGAGGAGACTGTGAGAAATTAACAGGTATTTAACAACTTATCAGCATAATGGCTACTGATATATGTCATACATTCTAGAATGACAGTTTAAGAACTCTGTAAAAACTATTTGTGTACAAAAACTAAACGTATATACTTAAGTAATATTTTGAGCACTGTTGGCCTCCCATAATATTGTGCCATAAAACTTCATAAAATAATACTGGCCTTAATTCGCGTTCCATTTCATCTCACCTTAATTCATTCGTTAACGAGCAGTGAACCATTGGAAGAGAGTGAAAGTTAGTGCTAACAACAAGTATGTAGGCAACTAGCCATACTTAGCTGTGTGGTGTTACTTATCCACACCACACACAGCAGGCGTAGGAATTCAGCACATAATTATATACTGCATTCTTATGCGTCGGTCCGACTCCTTAGCTCAGTCGGTAGCGTGTTTGTCTACTGATATAAGGGTCACGGGTTCAACTTCCAGCATGGCCGAGAAATTTATTATCGATGAAATGTGGGTTCATCCTTTCACATATAAATTGACGGCCAAGGACTGGATGGTGTGCTGTCATAGTGTTAAGTTAGATCATGAGGTTTAAGAAGACAGCCCTAGCAAGCCAGTAGTAGAAATATAGCTTGAATAAAAATAAAAAAACTGATCCAGGCCATAGGCTTGAAACGGTACTGGATGTAAAAATTCTGGTGCTTATAAAGCAGGGCTGTCAGAGTCGTGTGGTCAAAACAAAAAAATATAATTAGTGAAAGAAACTGGTGTAGTGTTAAAGATTACTAAGCATATTATCTTTATCAAAGAAATATCCTCTTTTAGTAATTTAACTTAGATTGACCATAGTAGTGTAGCGTATACATTCATAGGAAATCATTTGGTAATATAATAATTATAAAATGTTTTAGGTATAGAACAGCTTAAATAATTATGTTCTATTAATCTTAATTTTTGTATATTCTTTAGTTTTATTTTATAGTTTCTGTTATAAACATCTATTTTTAAACTTATTAAATGCATATTTACTTTCATAGGTATTTAGGAAAGTTTTCTTGTTCAGAAATGGCCTTTTTAAAATATATATATTTATGTTATATGGACCTAAGTCGCATGATGGTTCACATGGTGGTGATTAAATGATTTGTGTTACCATTTTAGTATTTTAAAATCTTAATGTATATTAGTCATATATTTGCTATAATAAAATTATTTTACTACAGTAAATTTATTTACTACCTTCAAATTAATATACATTCTACGTTGGAGTAGGAGTCTGACAGTAGTAAAATAGAGGAATCAGACAGTAGGAAAATAGAGGTGTAAGACAGTAGGAAAATAGAGGAGTCAAACAGGAAGATAGAGGAGTCAGACAGTAGGAAAATAGAGCAGTTGGAGTCGGACAATAGTAAAATAGTGGAGTTGAAGTCAGACAGTAGGAAAATAGAGGAATCAGACAGTAGGAAAATAGAGGTGTAAGACAGTAGGAAAATAGAGGTGTAAGACAGTAGGAAAATAGAGGAGTCAGACAGTAGGAAAATAGAGGAGAGTCAGACAGTAGAAAAATAGAGGAATCAGACAGTATGAAAATAGAGGTGTAAGACAGTAGGAAAATAGAGGAGTCAAACAGGAAGATAGAGTGAGTCAGACAGTAGGAAAATAGAGCAGTTGGAGTCGGACAATAGTAAAATAGTGGAGTTGAAGTCAGACAGTAGGAAAATAGAGGAGTCAGACAGTAGAAAAATAGAGCAGTTGGAGTCGGACAATAGTAAAATAGTGGAGTTGAAGTCAGACAGTAGGAAATTAGAGGAGTAGGAGCCAGACAATAGAAAAATGGAAGAGTTGTAGTCAAATAGTAAAATAGATTAGATGGAGTTGGACAGTAGGAAAATAGGTGTGTCTCGGAGTCAGACAGTAGGAAAATAGAAGAGTAGGAGTCGGACAGTATGAAAATAGAGGAGTAGGAGTCGGACAGTAGGAAAATAGAGGAGTAGGAGTCGGACAATAGGAAAATAGAGGAGGTGAAGTCGGACAGTGGAAAATAGAGGCATCGGAGTTAAAGGTTTAACCTAATGACTCTACAGCCCTGATCTTAGCCAGTGGTTTCCAACATGGAGGTCACGACTCACGGCCCAATTCAGGGTCGTGGCATTTTTCATGTGGAGTCGCAATTCCTGCTGAGGGTATAGCTTTATGTTTACTTTTTAACGTTGAGTATAATGATTAGGCCTAGAGGAAGGTGCAGAATTCTAATAGAAGTGTAAGCGATTGAAATGAAAAAATAAAACTGTTAATTTACTGTTTAGGTGACTTTCGGTTACTAAACTCTTACAACATGCTTGCTGGCCTAGTTTTCTGTAGCAATCTCGTGTTAAGGCGATTGGTGCTGCTAGCATAACTTACAAAATACGCAATAGGCTCGTTGATTATCTTTTGAGACATTTTAGTTGCATTCGTATAATCATCCTATAAACAATTTATAATAATTAAATCAATCATGCGGGCATAATGACAAGTTTGTTTTGTTTGTAGGTGATGAGGTCAGGATTTAAGTTTCAGCCGTGGGTAATGAAGGTGATTTTTCCTTAATCGCTTCTCCCCTTAAACAAATAAAGGTACACTTTCTTTAAAGTTCATCCACCTACAAGTGTAATTAAATGCGTATAGCCCAGACGGGTAGTAATAATCAGTGAAAAAAATAATTTAAAAACGAAGGTATGAACGCTTTTTGGTTATCAAGGGGTTGCGATGGTCTCAAATACAAGAATTGGGTTCAAACCCTGCAAAACATTGGAACCCACTGGTCTATAGTCTTGATCGGTCACAATCGTTCTTGCTCACTCATGTATCACAAGTAATAAGCACTCTGCAACGTAATGGTCTTGACAGAAGGTAACTTGTCAAACAGCCAATTGGAGGGTTAATAAACAGAATATTTTACAAATAAAATATGGGGACAGCGTTTGTACACTTACAATATCTAGCAAAATATTCAACATTGAGCTGTAGCGAGTGCTTGTACCGTAAGTTCCACCTCTCCTCCAACGTGGTGCAATAGAACAAGCTCTGAATTGTAACTAGTGCTTGTACCGTAAGTTCCATCCTCTCCTCCAACGTGGTGCAATAGAACAATCTCTGAATTGTAACGAGTGCTTGTACCGTAAGTTCCACCTCTCCTCCAACGTGGTGCAATAGAACAAGCTCTGAATTGTAACGAGTGCTTGTACCGTCAGTCCCACCTCTCCTCCAACGTGGTGCAATAGAACAATCTCTGAATTGTAACGAGTGCTTGTACCGTAAGTTCCACCTCTCCTCCAACGTGGTTCAATAGAACAAGCTCTGAATTGTAACTAGTGCTTGTACCGTAAGTTCCACCTCTCCTCCAACGTGGTTCAATAGAACAAGCTCTGAATTGTAACTTGTGCTTGTACCGTCAGTTCCACCTCTCCTCCAACGTGGTGCAATAGAACAAGCTCTGAATTGTAACTAGTACTTGTACCGTCAGTTCCACCTCTCCTCCAACGTGGTGCAAAAGAACAATCTCTGAATTGTAACGAGTGCTTGTACCGTAAGTTCCACCTCTCCTCCAACGTGGTGCAATAGAACAAGCTTTGAATTGTAGCGAGTGCTTGTACCGTAAGTTCCACCTCTCCTCCAACGTGGTGCAATAGAACAAGCTCTGAATTGTAACGAGTGCTTGTACCGTAAGTTCCACCTCTCTTCCAATGTGGTTCAATAGATCCAGCTCTAAATTGTAACGAGTTCTTGTGCCATAAGTTCCATCTTTCCTCCAACGTGGTGCAATAAAACAAGTTTTGGATTGTAATGAGTGCTTTTCCTGTAAATTACATGTCTCCTCTAGCATGGGTAAATAAGAAACACTCTTAGATGTAGCGAAGCTTGTATTGTAGGTTCCATCTCTCCTTCAACACAGGGAAATGGAACATTCTCCGAGTTGTATGAGTGCTTGCATTGTAAGTTCTAATGACTACTACTGCCAAGAAAGGTTTTCATCCCATTTTAATCCAAACTACATGTAATAATATTAAGTTAATAATAACATGACGTTCCCAAGTCTTGTAAAGCCTTTTAACCTTCATAACGATAATTGCCTTCTTTAAAACGGCTCAAGCTTTTAAGTTTACCTGTAATTAAGGATATTTCAACTCCTAGTTTGTTACGGCCGATGTGAAATTGAAAAGCAAAACATTACACACATAAAAAGTTATTAAAAAAGAAATTAGTCTATGAAAAAGTGTGTGTGAGAGCTATTAGCATTTCAACAGAAGGAGAAGGAAGAGAATAAATGGTTTCTATCTGGTAATTTTCATTAACGGGAGTGTTCCGGGTGGCCAGGCCCTCATTAGGTTAATGGCGGCTGCTATTCCAACACTTGAAGACCAAGTCTCGTGAAATGACCGCTTACTAACATGCGGCTTGAATTAGCAGCACCTCCTTCTGTTACAAGATAAATAGAGCCAACTACTACTAATACTCTAATAGTAACATGCGGCCAGAGCTAACATCTATTCCTGTTACAAGATAAATAGATCCCCTCCTTCGACTATTGTAATATTATTATGTGGCCTGAATTAGCTACATTTTCTTTTTTTACAACCTTACAAGAGCCGCTCTAATCAATATTACATTAAAAACATGTGGCAATACTTCCTTCTGTTACAATATGACAAGAACCACTCTTGTTAATATTACATTTAAAACACGTGGCAACACCTCCTTCTGTTACAATATGACAAGAACCACTCTTGTTAATATTACATTAAAACATGTGGCAACACCTTCTTTTGTTACATTATGACAAGAGCCACTCTAATAAATATTAAATTAGAAATATGTGGCAACAGATGAGATGATCCGCTCTTACCAGTATTGTATTAGTAACCAGAGCTGGAGACATGGACTAGCTCTAGCTATTCCTGTAATAATGGCTACTTTTATTGCAGTCGCAGAGGATTATTAACGTTGTAAATATCGTGGATCAATCTTCTCCAACCCATATTTGATTATCGCGGGATAAGAGATAAGGTTTTAGTGCGCATGCGCCTCCAGCTGCTGTTGTAAATTTAAGCCGTACTGTCTGTTAATAGCCCTGTAATGGCGTCCAAGTTATTGCCCTAGGGCTGTCATGAAATGTCCCAGATATCGTATCAGTTTTGTTAATACTATCGGCGTATATAACACTTGACTAGGACATGTCAATATTGTTCTTGGGGATGGCAATGATTTGCCGATAGCTTTCATCTAAGAAAACAATGTTTGGTGATTTTTTCTAAGATCCTTGTATGAATGTATTTATAGAAGGACTAGTGATGTGGACGTTTTAGCTCAGATCTTAGAAACCATTCTAAAGTTCAGAACTGGATTCATTAGAATAAACACAATTTAATAGCGCAGAGAATTATTTCACTTTGTATTCCTTTAGTTGATCTTGTGCCTAGGTCCACGTATCACATACGTGGGTAGCATATTCTTGCATAGCGTCTTATTGCTGAGCGTATTGTTGCGTATCATAGTGTTGTAAAGGACAAAACAAAAGCTCAATGTTAATTTCTTATTTTAATTTAGATAATTCTTTTTTGAGGGCAGTTAGTGTAGTCGAATTTCCTATAGTAGTTAGTAGCTCATTACATGCCCGTGATGTTGCTACAGCGAAAGACTGACAGTAAGGCCTGGATTTGTGAAGAGGTGTACAAAGAACGTAAGAATTTATAGCACGTGTATTATTAAACAGATGTAGCTTTTTCATTATCTAAAATCAGGATGATAAATACTTAGATGAGGATGAGTTGAAAAATATTGAGGACTAAAGTAAAGGCCGATACACACAGAATGCTAAGCTAAGCTAAGCTAAGCTAAGCTGTGCTAATATTTGGTCAGTTTGGTTTAACACTAATTGCTAAACTAAGCTAAGAAATGGTTCCTCTTCCCCCCCTCCCACCACCCCCCAATTTAGTGTTGTTTCTTTCTGGTCTGTTCCAGTGAAGTTTAGTTATGGCGTTATCCAAAATGTCTTATTTGGGTTCAGATGATAGTACTAAGGGAGGAGAGAAGATGCTGCTGTTAGCAGTTATTTTGGAAGACGAAGAGAATTTAGGAGGTGGAGGTTTAACTTTTTCAATTAACGCTTCCATTTTAATATAAAACATTTATGAAATATAAAACCAAAATAGAACATTACTTAAATACACGTGAAACAAACTAAAAACAAAACTTCAACACTTATTTAGTTATTTTCACCAAACCAGCACTGCGTTTGTTCAACAGGGAATCCCAAGCTACGTCATGCGCATGCGCAACGTAAGATAGTTCAAGATGAGAGATGGAGAAATTACCCGGCCAGCAATCGGAAAAAAAAGCGTAGCGTAGCAAGGCATAACTTAGCTTAGCTTAGCATTCTGTGTGTACCGGCCTTAATAGAGTACTTAGCATATGCTAGGAGCGTATTGTTGTAAAGTGTAATCATTCCAAGCGTTTTGTTGTAAAGTGTAACTATGCCAAACGTTTTGTTGTAAAGAGCTGTGTTGCAGAGCGATGCCTTTCCCTACGCATAATGTTATAAATAGTAGTGTTACAGGGCTTAATAATTTAAAGTAGACCATATTGATTTAAAGAGACGTGTTATAAATCGTCTTTTTGAAAAAATAAGAATCACAGAGAGTTTTTATGTAAAGAGAAGTGTTACAGAGGCGGAGAGTAAGTATCCCACAGCCCAACAACTAGTCCTCGGCTAACCCTATGTAAACACATCAACAACCGGCAGAAACGACAACTAAACAAGAAAATGGGCGCTACAAAATACTGAGAATAGAAAATACAAGAAGAACGAAAGTAAGAGCGAAGGTGTAAGTTGGTGTGTGATGTACGGAGAAGGGAAAATAATTTAAAAAAAAGCGGCAGTGACTAATCGAATCAGAGAGAAAGACAGAGCAGATTACAAAGATGAGCGGGTAAATGAAATGAAGAGGGGTTTGAGCGGGACAAAGAGCTTGGGCTGTGTTAGGGATTCCAAGCATCGTGTGGCTTTTCAATTACTTTTTTGATTGATTCTCTGCCGCGAAGTGAGGCCGGGTCTGGTATTGTAGCGTGTTCGCAGCGCCAAATAATTGAAGCGTTGATTACAATCCAGAGCGGGTCGACGGGTTAGAGAGGTATTCTTATATTGCCCCAAGCCGGAGCAATAGTGGATCAGCAGACTGCTACAAGCCAGAGTAACAGTGGACCAGTAGACTGCTACAAGCCAGAGTAACAGTGGACCAGTAGGCTGCTACAAGCCAGAATAATAGTGGACCAGTAGACTGCTACAAGCCAGAGTAATAGTGGACCAGTAGACTGCTACAAGCCAGAGTAATAGTGGATCAGCAGACTGCTACAAGCCAGAGTAACAGTGGACCAGTAGACTGCTACAAGCCAGAGTAATAGTGGACCAGTAGACTACTACAAGCCAGAGTAATAGTGGACAAGTAAACTGCTACAAGCCGGAGTAATAGTGGACCAGTAGACTGCTAAAAGCCAGAGTAACAGTGGACCAGTAGACTGCTAAAAGCCAGAGTAACAGTGGACCAGTAGGCTGCTACAAGCCAGAATAATAGTGGACCAGTAGACTGTTACAAGCCAGAGTAATAGTGGACCAGTAGACTGCTACAAGCCAGAGTAATAGTGGACCAGTAGACTGCTACAAGCCAGATTAATAGTGGACCAGTAGACTACTACAAGCCAGAGTAATAGTGGACCAGTAGACTGCTACAGACAAGAGTAATAGTGAACCAGTAGACTGTTACAAGCCAGAATAATAGTGGACCAGTAGACTGTTACAAGCCAGAATAATAGTGGACCAGTAGACTGCTACAGGCCAGAATAATAGTGGACCAGTAAACTGCTACAAACCAGAGTAATAATAGACCAATAGACTGCTACAAGCCAGAGTAATAGTGGACCAATAGACTGTAACAAGCCAGAGTAATAATAGACCAATAGACTGCTACAAGCCAGAGTAATAGTGGACCAATAGACTGCTACAAGCCAGAGTAATAATAGACCAATAGACTGCTACAGGCCATAGAGTTAATGCACAGAAAAACTTTCAGTCGAAACAACACCAGTTCTCTAAAGGGCGATTTGGTATAGTGATATAAAACACTGGGTGTGTTCAGGTAGGCTACTTAAGGCTCCACCGACTAATTTTGACTTTAATCTATACGTTAACTGTGTATTAATAAATTCTTGGGATTACTGAAATCTACAATTTAGAAACCTTCCGTAATATTTTCATATGTTTATTAACAAAGAAAGAGTTTTTTTAAAGATAGTTACCTGGTACTAGAACTTGATTAAATAATTTATGAAATATGTTTATAAAAGTTCAAATATTGTGTAAGGTTGCTAACATTATATGTTTTCGAGCTATGAATTATTAATTTTATAAAGAAAAGCAGTTTTCCATTAGATAAAAAAAATAGTATGTTACACTGCACCGACTTTCTTTCTCTTTTACTTTAAACAAGAGATATTTACTAAAAACTCGTAATATTTATTAAACAAAATAAGTTAATATACATTGTTGCAGAAATACTCCACTAAAGAGCATAAATGAAATAATATTTATTGTTAGAAAAACATTGAGAAAGGAGGAACATCTGTGTACACCAAGACCATAAAAATAAATTTAGAAATTACAAAAATCTTAATAATTGTTTTATATATTAGCTTATAGCTCAGATATTGATATTATGAAAAAAATATTCAAATAAGATAATTTTGATTTTAATATTAATACAACTTTACAGTGTTTAAGTTATTTCAGTTTATCTCAAATAGTTGCGAAGATATGATCAAAATTGAGAGTTTCCGCTTATTTAATGTATTGTAGAAGTCATTTTCATGGGAAAATGAGGATTGCCATTTTATTTATAGTGTTAAACAGTGGATATATACAAAATTTAATCAAAATTGTTTGAGAAAATTTTGAAAAGATCGATTTTTTTTATCTTTTTGCCCCTCACTTAACTACCAATAATTTAAGGATTAAATATATATTGTTCTAAAAACTCCTCGAGGGAACCTTATGCACTTTATAAACCCCTATATATTAAGTTTTAGCCTGATCGATGTAGTAGTTTTGAGTCTAGGCCGAGATACAAACATACAAACAGAAAGACAGAAAGACGGCATCATGAAAACCACTTTTTCTGTTATGGGGCGAGGGGTCATGAAACTTAGACATTTATTAAAATCTCGAGTTCAATTTTTTTGACGATCACAATATTCTTTCTCGGACGGTTCGAGAGAAAGTAAAAAGTGTTCAAAATAATTTAAACGTGGTAGGTGCAGCCATATCTAAACATAATCAAATCGTGGCTGCTTTTTTTTTTACGCTGATGACGTAATGATAATGCTTCTGTAAACTAAATATCAAACAAATACAAATACGTCTATTTTGAACAAGAATAAAATAGAAATAATATTTTAAAAGCTAATTAGGTTCTACCAGGTGGCCGAGTTTAAAGACTAGAGCTGTTATCTTTCTTTCTCTGTTTATAATCATAACCTCTCTTTCTAACTGCCTCTCTCCCTGCCTTCTTAAACTCCTATTAACCTTTCTACCTTCCTCCCTCCTGGACTCCATACACAACCATTCTACCTCTATACTTGCCTCTCTCGTTATTATAACATATTCTATTTCTGTACCACTCGCTATACAATTTTTCTTAACACACTATTTATTACAAACCATATTATTCCCCTTCCTCCAACAAAGCTTTCCTCCCATCATCTTTGCGTACATACCTTCTTCTCTATCTGCCACCTGATCTCCACCACTACCTATATTCTTAATTATGACTCTCGCTATTCACCAACTTCAATCCATACCTACTCGCTTCCTTAATTACACCTTTACCCAGTAAATACATGTATAAATTAGGTGTGGGATCCAAGACACTGTAACAGAGATCGTTTTTACATTAGATGGTAGGGCCCTTCTACTACTATAATATTATGAAGTAATGAGTCTTGTCATGGTGCCATGTGATACAAATCTATACCAAGTGAGTTGAAGTTTCGCATGGGCATAACTCAGGCGTTCGGTCAACATATAGGCTAGTTAAAATTACTTATACCACTTAACACAAGCACCCCCCCCCCCTCCGCCGCCCAACACTTTCCACCTCCAGATGTATCTCCTGAGCCACTGGGGCTAGGGAGTTGCCATTTGGGTGGGGGTACCCACAGTTAATAGACTTCAAGCTCCCCCCACTCCCCCAACCCAAAATTCCCCGGATGAATCTCCGTAAATGAAAAATCACTACATCGATTGAGTTGAAATTTCACATGGGCATATCTCAGATTTATGGTGAACATATAAGCTAATTAAAATTATTTATACCACTTAAGCTAGAACCCCGACCACACTCGGGGTGTTGATCAGGGAACTACCACTGGGTGAGTTCTACCAGGGAGATGAACCATGGGGTGTTGAACAAGGAGCTACCAGTGGGTGAGTTCTACCAGGGATATGAACCATGGGGTGTTGAACAGTGGAGCTACCATTGGGTGAGTTCTACCAGGGAGATGAACCATGGGGTGTTGAACAAGGAGCTACCATTGGGTGAGTTCTACCAGGGATATGAACCATGGAGTGTTGAACAGGGAGCTACCATTGGGTGAGTTCTACCAGGGAGATGAACCATGGGGTGTTGAACAAGGAGCTACCAGTGGGTGAGTTCTACCAGGGAGATGAATCATGGATGATTAATGAATTAGATAAGCTATGGATGAATAGCAAATAAAATAAACCATGTATGAGCTCTGGATGAGATAAACCATTGATAATTTCTGCCCGAGATGAGCAATGGATGAGTTCCCCAGTGAATGTTCGTGACATAGTCGTGTCTGGCACCCAGAGCCGTAGCTCCATCTCCAGAACAAGACAGGTTGTTTTAAAGGATAAAAACCACTTGCAATGATAAGCTCTTTCAACCGCCTCTATTTCTGCCTATCCTCCAGGGGAACGAGGGGCATCACAATTTCCCCTTCTTTCTCTTTTGTTAAACGAATTTAATTTCCCTGGGTTTGTTTGTGAAGGCAAGATCTTTGTAATCCAGTTCCACTCATTATGCGGGTTGCAATGAAATCATAATATCACATGGATGGGAAGAAAAGAAATTCGAGGAAAGGCCGAGGGAAGAATGAAATGGATTCCTTTAAAAAAAAAAGAAACTTCAGATTAGGTTTTACTTGGATGATTTAATAAAATCAGTCTCCGACTCAAACTTTAAGTTTTTTTTTTAATAAAACAGTTTTCCTGCTTCAATTGTTACCCCCTGAATTGTCTTCCAGTGTCCTCAATATCCTCCACAGTACAAAGGAGTAATGTGTTATTGTAAGGTTGGTAAGGCCTTCGTGCTAATTCCTGAATAGTTTTCCTCTGTTCTTATTTTCCTCTACAAAGAGCTATGTGGCATTTTAAGGAGGTTAGTAATTTATATTTATTACTCCCTGAGTAGTCTTTGTGTGTCCATAGTGCTCTAACAAAGAATAATGTAGTATTGTAAGGTTGCTAAAAATGCCTCTGTAACAACTATATTCCATTTTAAAGACATAAACACATTGCTTTTCAAACCAATAAATATACTGCTGTCCAAATAAGTCAACAGCAACTAATAGAGAGAGCAACACGCTGGTGTTCCTGAAGGTCATCAGCCCTTAGAAGACACAGTAAAACGATTTTGTCCGCAACAATCAACTCCCACTGTATGACATTGTAACATGTTGTTTCCCTTGACAGCCAAAATTAACTAGAAGACACAGCAACAATAGTCTTCCATTATAGTCAACATCAAATAGAACACACAGCAAAAATAGTTTCCTTTTATAGTCAACATCAATTAAAAGACACAGCAACAATAGTCTTCCTTTATATAGTCAATATAAAATAGAAGACACAGCAACAATAGTCTTCCTTGATAGTCAACATTAAATAGAAGACACAGCAACAAAAGTATTCCTTGATAGTCAACATTAAATAGAAGACACAGCATTAATAGTATTCCTTGATAGTCAACATCAAATAGAAGACAAATCAACAATAGTATTCCTTGATAATCAATGTCAAATAAAAGACACAGCAATACGCAGTTGTCCCTGACAGCCAAACCCAACTATAAGATGTAGCAACATTATTCATTCCTGAAAGTCAACATCAAATAGAAGATACAGCAACACAGTGTGGTTCCAGATAGTCAACGCTCACTAGAAGACACAGCAATACTATGTAGTTCCAGACAGTCAACACCCACTAAAAAAAAAGCAGTTAATACCCACTAGAAGACACAGTTAACACTCACTAGAAGACACAGCAACACGATGTGGTTACAGACAGTCAACACCCACTAAAAGACACAGCCAACACCCACTAGAAGACACAGCAACATGCCGTTGTCCCTGATGGCCAACACCCACCAGAGAACATAGCACCACGATGTTTCTACACCTTGTGAACCAAGTCATGTTGGTTAGCCCGGTAGACCACACTGGGATGTCCTAGCTCCAACAGAGAGAATAAGTGGGGAGAGGGATTTAGGAAAGGGAGGGGAAATTAGCGAGATTTCCAATTTCCAGCGCTTCACCCCTGATTTAACCTGGACAATCGAATTCAATTACAGTGGCCCAGCCGGGAGGGGGTCTCAACATTTGACAGGCGGCTTTGTGCGCTGACGTGATGCTCTCTGCCATGACATTCCCCTTCCCCCACAGTCAGACTTGCTCCGGTTGGGACCAAGAATAATTAATGTAAAAATAATCGAAAAGATTCCTTTCTCCACTGAATGTCTTGTGTTGAATGAATTGTTTAAAACATATTTGTCAGTTGTTACTGTTGCAGCTGGGTTGCCAAATCGAGTGTTATATATTTACAAAATTGTTTGAATAAATGAATACAACATTTAAAGTTACCTAACGTGGAACAACATCTATACCTAGTAATTGTAACGTTCAATTAGGTATCTTAACGATATCAACTTACTAATGGTATCATTCTAGAACACGTGTATCATATTCCACGGCTAGTATTCAACATCCGCGATGCCCATGATTAGTTTGTATATTATTCCCAACACGTACAACTTGTGACGAATAATATGTATAGTAATACAAATACGTGTAATGGATAGTATTTATTGTATTCTCAATACATGCCGCTTGTAAGTGACAGTATGTGTAGTATCGTATGCACGTGCATCTTGTAACTGAGAGTATGTACTATATAAATTATTCACGACACGCTCAGCTTGTAATAAATACTATTATTTTATGGTATTTCAGACACATGCAGATTGTAGCTGAGAGTATGTAGAGTATTCCCGAAATGTGCAGCTTGTAACTGGTGCTAAGTAAAGTATTCTAGACACATGTAGCTTGTAAATGACGTTCTGAAGAATATTCCAGACATGTGCAACTTGTAACTGGTGCTAAGTATAGTATTCTAGACACATGTAGCTTGTAACTGACATTATGAAGAGTATTTCAGACACGTGCAACTTGTAACTGGTGCTAAGTAAAGTATTCTGGACACATGTAGCTTGTAAATGACGTTATGAAGAATATTCCAGACATGTGCAACTTGTAACTGGTGCTAAGTATAGTATTCTGGACACATGTAGCTTGTAAATGACATTATGAAGAGTATTTCAGACACGTTCAACTTGTAACTGGTGCTAAGTAGAGTATTCTAGACACATGTAGCTTGTAACTGACATTATGAAGAGTATTTCAGACACGTGCAACTTGTAACTGGTGCTAAGTAGAGTATTCTAGACACATGTATCTTGTAACTGACATTATGAAGAGTATTTCAGACACGTGCAACTTGTAACTGGTGCTAAGTAAAGTATTCCAGACGTGCAGATTGTAACTAGAAGGCTCCGTTAGGGAAGGAGAGAGTCTGTAGTGTAGTTCCTAACTCAACTAACACCGACACATTTTAATGCCAGTTCGGTCACACATCAATAAATGAAAACTTCATGAGGAGGGTGAGTTTTTTCAAAATTGCACCTTTAATTCATGTTACGAGAGTATGTCAAATCTATATGTAGAGGTCAATGTTCAACCTTATTACCTCCAAAATTAAAGTATTGATCTAATGAAAAAAATAAATTGGGATTATGTTGTTGTTCATAAACAAACACGCTTTACTTTACATTGATTCTAACTCATGTTTTGAAATATAAATCAGATCCTTGTTTCATAGTTTTCTATGTTGATTATACATTATCAAGTTTTTGTGAGTGCTTTTGAAAAAAAGAATGAATTAAAATGTAATTCCCTGATGATACCGGTTTCCATTCTCAACCTCTTTGTTTCCATACAATCCAAATAAAAACAAATTATTAGTAAGTTTTCAAAAGGACACACCATCAATTTCAAATTAGGCTACTTTAGAAACAAGAAATAATTACAAGTTGAAAATTGATTATTTAATTCTCAAATTCTCATTCATGCAACAACAGAGCGAGATATCCTCGAAATACCTTGATTCGTTTGTAAATGATTAATATATAATTATGTTTATCTGACGCCAGACCGTGAAGCAATCAACATTTGGTCCTTGTGCTCTGCATCAATTATTCTGCAAGTCAAAGATGATTATCTAGCGGGCCACCTACCCGCCAGGGAAATTATCAGCCTCCGCTAATTTTACATGATTCTGAGAGCATGTTCATTCTTGTAATTCATTATTTGAATGAGGTCCGGTATCCCTCATTCCGTGTTTCCTTAAATACTTTTATCGTGGAGTTGCCTAATGCAAGGAAACACTGAGAATCTCTTCCATAACCATTGATCGTTTTAAGAAAGGTTATTGAACTTTATTTCGGTGATCACCAACAAGGGTCAACGAGACCAGTTCATATCGATTGACTGACCTTACTGTTTATGTGAGAAAATAATATTTTAAGGCATGCCCGTGGACCACGAGTGGCCCTAATCCATGATTCTATGGGGCATGATTCGTCTAATTATAAACTTTAAGATTTTGATATTTAGAAATTGGTCGTTATTGGGAAAATCTAGCAAATGAGCTTAATGTGGACTTTTATCAATCTTTACCAGTTATTTCTATACTATACTGGATGGAAATAAACACACACCTTGCAATGGACCAAATCATGACGTTAAAGTTTGTCGTCTGCTTGCTAGCGAGGGGACAGATTTAACAGTTTATTTCAATGTTCTTGTGCAAAAACGTGTGTCTGGTAACTAGGGTGTT
This sequence comes from Timema shepardi, assembly GCA_902151425.1. Classification (NCBI taxonomy): domain Eukaryota; kingdom Metazoa; phylum Arthropoda; class Insecta; order Phasmatodea; family Timematidae; genus Timema; species Timema shepardi. The sequence goes on along the minus strand of CABFVX010000503.1, from coordinate 81,334 downwards.
TTTTTTAAATAGTTAAGTATTATACTCCACTTGACTGAAGACATATTTACATTAAAGGATATACAATTCAGTTTTAAAGGTAATATTGTACAAATAATAATAATAAAAGCTTTAATATATTAAAATATGTATTAGCTAAAGCCCAAGTTGTTTACATTTTGCCAAGACTACAATAAATTTAAAACTGGTTATTAGCCTATATAATGGTTTCAGAAACGATATTATATTTAAAGCTTCACCTCTGACAAGACATCTTGTGAATGTTGGGAATGACAGGCCTCCACCGTGGTTCGGATTCCACGTTAAACTGTAGGTCCTCCATTTCATCTCACGATCACTCTACCATTACACATTAGCGTAAGTGCGTATAGCCCGAACGGGTAGTAAGACGCGGTGCTAATAATAATATATTTAAAGTTCGATAACTACAATGAAAAAGGTAACTTAAAGCTTGATTAAATTCGTTTGAATGCCAAACTTTGTATAGTAGTTTTACATTCAAATTATCATTTAAGTTATAGTATAGGCTTGTATGAAAAATTACTATACTTATTACAATATATTTAAAGTTGGCTCTTAGCGTGTATATTGCTTTCAGAATCCAAATTATATTTATTGTTCGATAACTATAATGAAATGAGATCACTAAAAACCTGATTACTTTTGTTCGAGTGAAAAACTTTGTGAATAAATCTTACGTTCAAACTATAATTTAGGTTATAGGGCTTGTAGGAAGAATTACTATTTTAGCCAGAATCGACTTAAGTATTTAAAGAAACATGTCATGAGTGGTGAACTTAGTTATGCTCTTCAAACCGTTTACTAGCAATATTATTTCATTCAACTCATTACATTGATATATCTAATATATTCATAAAAATTATCAAACGATGTCGTAATGCCACATTGCAATGTATGTGTGTAAGAGAGACAGAGATACTTGAAAGTTTCCTTCTCTCTTACACAATGGTGTATAGACGATCGGTCGAAAATTTTAGCCGCGCTTGTTCATTCAGTTATCAATTATCTTTACTAACCGAAGTTCGATTACAAAAAAATGTTAAATTTTGCACCAAATATATGCAGCACATAAATGTGTGAACAGTTGTTTTCGCTAATGAAAATAAACAAACACCAGAGATATCACGGCTTGAATACATGCATTTGTCATCAGTTATTATAAAAGTGACTTCAACAAAAGATTTAAAGCCTAACACACCATTGCTGTGAATAAAAGTTTATAGTTTATAGAAAAAAATATAGACTTAGCCTTAAATTTGTATGTAATGTCAAGATTATTTTTGTAATAGTAAGGATTTTAAAATTGATGTCTTACAAAAAGAATATGACAATATTATGATTTTATTAATTTTCACTGTGGCCTTTTTGATAAAACGAGTTTATTTTAACACCCCTGTTTTATAACATAAACAAACCAACTATTGTGCCCCCAACCCCCTTTTTTTCAATAAGATTACTTCAAGAGGACATGTCACCTGTATTATAAATAAAATGTCGCTATCCAACATATGGATCTGATAAAATGTTTGGCCTCAGTGGAGAGCTTTTAGGCGCAGGCCTTCACGCATCAGGATGCAACCAACACTGTCCTGCTCGTCATGTCAAGACAACATGGCACAATATAAACTACCCCTTTCATGCTAGTCATGTCAAGACAACATGGATACGCTATGGTACAATATAAACTACCCTGATCTGTTAGTCATATCGAGACAACATGGATTCTCTATGGTACAATATAAACTACCCTGATCCGTTAGTAATATCGAGACAACATGGATACTCTATGGTACAATATAAACTACCCTAGTCTGTTAGTCATATCGAGACCCCATGGATACTCTATGGTACAATATAAACTACCCTGCCCTGCTCGTCATGTCGAGACAACATGGCACAATATAAACTACCCCTTTCATGCTAGTCATGTCGAGACAATGGTAATATTGTATTGTGTGCTATAATATGTATGCTATGGCTTGATACATTATGGCTGATATTATATGACACATTAAATCGGTTTTCAGGAACTATAATAGTCAATATTGATTGATGTATGATGGGTGTGATTGAGTGATAAATTATGGCTTCTATAAGTGATAATGCGTGATACATAATGGCCATCATTGAGTGATACATTATGAATGGTATTACTTTATTAATAAGGTTGCTATTGCGTTATTCAATGTGACTGCTATTGCGTATTATATTCTGGCATCTGATGCGTGACACAAAATGGCTGCTATTGCGTGATACAATCAGTGTTAGACGTCCCCTGCTTCCAAGTCTCGACCACAGTAAAAACCTCATGAATATTAATAAGTCAGAGAATGTTGCAAGAATGTAATCGATATGAGGTGAGTGTAGGGCTTGCAATAAAGATCTGAACCAAGCAACGTCCATAAACAGTCGAACGATACAAACGTGGTTAGACCCGTGGATACCTTTGCTAGAGAATATACCAGGGGTATGTTATTAAGTAATGGATCTTTGTCCTCATTGTGATCCTTGGTAAGAAAGGCTGTACTAGGGGTGTGTTAGTACGTTATGGCCTGTTTTATTGCAGTCCTTTGTCATAAAGGCTGTACTTGGTGTGTGTTAATATGTTATGGATCTGTTTGTATTGTATTCTTTGGTTAAAGAGGTTTTACAAAGAGTGTGTTATTATGTTATGGCTGTTTGTATTGCATTCTTTGGTCAGAGAGGTTTTACAGAGAGTGTCTTATTATGTTATGGATCTGTTTGTATTGCATTCTTTGGTCAGAGAGGTTTTACAGAGAGTGTGTTATTATGTTATGGATCTGTTTGTATCGCATTCTTTGCTCAAAGAGGTTATACAAGGAGTGTGTTATTATGTTATGGCTGTTTGTATTGTATTATTTGGTCAAAGAAATTACACAAAGAGTGTGTTATTATGTTATGGCTGTTTGTATTGCATTATTTGGTCAAAGAGATTACACAAAGAGTGTGTTATTATGTTATGGCTGTTTGTATTGCATTTTTTGGTCAAAGAGATTACACAAAGAGTGTGTTATTATGTTATGGCTGTTTGTATTGCACTCTTTGGTCAAAGAGGTTATAAAAATAGTGTGTTATTATGTCATAGCTCTGTTTGTATAGCATTATTTGGTCAAAGAGATTATACAAGGAGTGTTATTATGTTATGGATTTGTTTGTATTGCATTCTTTGGTCAAAGAGGTTACACGAGGAGTGTGTTATTATGTTATGGCTCTGTTTGTATTGCATTCTTTGGTCAAAGAGGTTATACAAATAGTGTGATATGTTATGGCTCTTTTTGTATTGCATTCCTGGGTCATAGAGGTTATACAAGGAGTGTGTTATTATGTTATGGCTTTGTTTTCGTTACAGTACTTTGTCAGAAAGGCTTTACTAGGAGTGTATTAATATGATATAGCTATGTTTTAATTGTCTTCCTTTTTCAGAGAGATTGTAAGTGGCGAGTTGTTATATTTATACCCTGTGTTCTAATTGCATTCCCTTGTCAGAGAATGTACCAGAGGTCTGTTGGTATATAATGACCAAGGCTCAGATTTTGATGACGTCATATTATTTACATTATTTGCTCATTTACTGTCAATTTTTTTCCAAAAGTTCGTATTGGATTATTTGGCCATTTTTAGGAGTTAATATTGAATATATGCCAAGTATTAATATTGCTGACGTTTTGTAAATGCATAAATAGCCAAATATTTGATTTTTACTCACACAATTGTTGGAATAAATAGCTAATGTAGGCCTGAAATGAATATGTACTTTATTTACTTGCGGGGTTGGAGAATCCACCTTGATAATGTGTCACTTCTACTAAGCTGGAAAGGTAGTGGTGGTGGTGGTGATGGTGGTGATGGTGGTGGTGGTGGTGGTGGTGGTGGTGGTGGGGGGGGATGGAAGGTTTAAAAACTTCTTCTAAAGCATACATTTGTAAATCAATGTTAATTTTTACCAAAATGCAAGCTTAGTTGTTAAAGGTTTTTCATTGTTGTCCTCACTGCAGTCCTTGGGCATAGAATGGACCAGGAGTATGTAACTGTATATATACGCTCACTATGGCCCTGGTGCAATCGCTAGGTTCGTTAATCCGAACTAATTGGGACCTAAACTTGTTTGAGTTAGCAAAAATTCGAGTTACTGGAAGCATATGGAATGTTCTGCGGGGAGGAAGAGTATTTCCCCAAATTTTGAATTCCAATTGTGATGAGTCTTATAAAATGTATATTCGTTTAAATTATGTATGTGACCCCTTCGGTAGCCGCGTGATCTAATGCGCTAATCTCTTAGTAGAATAGAATGCTGAGGACGGAGAGATCAAGGTTTGAATCCCTAAAACCACTATCGTAATTAATACATAAGCATATAACCTGAAAGGGTAGTAAGACACGCTGCTAATATATATATATATATATAAGTTTTAAATTTACAGTAGACCTACATATTTTTACAGTTCTATAATTATTTCTAGTTATAGGAACACACATACTGCTACCTACAACATGTAGGTATTAAGCATTTATTATCACTGTTTCTTATGATTCTCTTTTAACTTTGGGTTTGTTAACACTAAAACTTAGTTTGCTCCACGCTACCCACTATCCCCCGTTTGTCCAGTGTTTTCCAAAAATTGTTTTTGGATTATCCTGAATTTTGGTCTATCAAGGTTTAGTTTAACAGGTTTTTAATATATGCATTAATAATAATTAATCATATAATAAAATATGTGGGTACATAACATTAGCTATCCGAATTGAAGTTCAAATACTTTTCAAAGTTGTTGTTTTTGTCTGTGTGTGAAGGGGAATCCCTTTATCTTAGAATCGATTGGAAGTGAAGCATAATCTTGTGGGTTCAAGAACAAGTTCATTTCAGAGTAATCTGCACTTATTCAACAGAATGCACGATTGACACTAATGTGAGGGTGAGGGGAGAGCACTAAAACCACATCACTGTCTAATATAACGAACACTTTCACAAACACAATTGTATGGGCACTTTCAGCTAGAGAGTGAAAATAGTGGAAGAGTTGGGGAGGGAAGGGGGAACATTGATCCATCTTTGGGTCTCAGCTAACCACTTTTATAATTATGTCAAGCTCTCTGGAGACCATAGCAGATGAAGTACGGAGAGCCCGCTACTTGTAAGCTAGCCAATATAAAAGTTAGCGAAGCAGGGTGTGAGGATAATGGGATGAATTACCCCTCCGAGCAACTGGGGGTGTCCTCCCCTTTAACTCTGGTGACAGGAATAACAAGGTTTAGGAGAGGGGCAGACCACACATCTAAACAGGAAATTGAAGGAAAGCTTTCCCAACACACAATGTCTAAGGCGTAGCACGCGCACTGTCCTCTTCTTGTCAAATGCAGAGCGACACTCCTCGGCTGAGAGAACAGACATAAGAGCAAGTATAACATCAGGGGGTGCCTGGTATCTGGGATCCGACATAATGCTGTTAGTAGCTGAGTACTACTTAGGGGCTCCATCTAGCAACAAAATGCTTGCACGTAAGGAGACCATTGCATTTAAATAAGGTCAATAAAAGCATCGTCACTATACGACACAGGAAGGCCAGCCATGAGAGCTAATTTATCACTTGATAACTAAGAGGCATGAGAGCTAATGTACCACTTTAGTAGAACCATGGAAGCATATTAGAACTATTTAATATACTAGGCTTACTTGTTAAGAACTGTGAGAGCTACTGTACCAATTGATAAGAGCCATGAGAGCTATTGTATTACTTGATATAGGTCACGAGAACTAATGTATCCTTTAATAAGGCCTTTAATAACTAATTTACCCCTTTGTATGAGTCATGAAAGCTTATGTACTATTTGATAATAGCCATGAGAGCTAATATACCCCTAGATAAGGTTCATAATAACTAGTTTACCCCTTTATAAGCTCAATGAGAGTTAATTGACTACTTATTTAGAGTCATGAGAGCTAATGTACAGCTTGATTAGAACGACGAAAGCTATTTTACCCCCTGATAAGAGCCACAAAAGAAAATGTACAAATTGATTAGAACCACGAGAGCTAATATACCCCTTGATAAGAGCCACGAGAGCTAATGTACAACTTGATTAGAACCACAAGAGCTAATGTACAGTTTGATTACAGCCATGTGAGCTAATGAGAGCTAGTATACCAATTAATGAGAGTCATGAAAGCTAATGCATCATTTTATAAGAAACATTGAAGATATGTAATTGCGAGTGTGCCTAGGTTCAGTTGAGTTGTAAAATTCATCCGAATGTAGTAAAGATGGTTCCTTATCTCTTATCTACATTTCAAGTTAGTTGGTCCTCTTTAATTGGTCCCAATATTGGATATTATTATCGTTAGGTTTAATTATCTTGTCAGAGTCGTGGGAGGAAGAAAATATAATTATCAACAAAAGATAACTATTTCCTGTGTCCACGATCTAATTAACTTGAAAGGTCAAGCAAAATAGAAGGGAGTCCCAATCAACAACAGAAAAACCAAGTTTGGTAAGGGAAAACGTTTATAGTCAAGAATTAGTTCCACGGTGGAAATTTTTGTAATATTCGACAACTACCGTAGTTCCACAGAGGTTTATCTTTGCAGGACATCGAAAAATAGTTGCACAGTGGTGTATATCTTTGCACAACCTCAAACGCTAGTTTCCCAGTGGTGTATCTTTGTGATAATTCAAGAACTAGTTCAACAGTAGTGTATATTTCACAACCTTTTTTTTTAACAGTTCAACATCGGTTTATCTTTACAAAACCTAGAGTACTAGCTCAACAGTGGCGTATATTTGTGATACTTCAAGAACTAGTTCAACAGTAGTGTATATTTCACAACCTAATTTTTTTTAAACAGTTCAACATCGGTTTATCTTTACAAAACCTAGAGTACTAGCTCCACAGTGGTGTATCTTTGTGATACTTCAAGAACTAGTTCAACAGTAGTGTATATTTCACAACCTAATTTTTTTTAAAACAGTTCAACATCGGTTTATCTTTACAAAACCTAGAGTACTAGCTCAACAGTGGTGTATCTTTGCAAAACCTAAATAGCTATTTCAAAAGCGGTGTAAGCCTATCTTTGTAAAATCTGAAGAGCTATTTCAACTATGGTGTATCCTGAAAAACCTAAATAGCTAACCGTATATTTGCAAACCTAAAGAACTAGATCAACAGGAGTGTATTTTTGAAAAACCTAAATAGTTAGTTCAACAGCGATGTATCTTTGAAAAACCTAAAGAAATGGTTCCAAAGTAGTTTATCTTTGTAATACACCAAGAACTAGTTACCCAGTAGTGTATATTTGCAAAACTTAACGAACTAGTTCCACAGTGGTGTATATTTGGGAAACCAAAATAACTAGTTCAAAAGCAGTGTATATTTTCAAAACCTAAATAGCTAGTTTAACAGCGTTGTATCTTCGCAAAACCTAAAGAGCTATTTCAACAGCGGTGTACCTTCACAAAACCTAAAGAGCTATTTAAACAGTGGTGTATTTTTGCATGATTTAAAGAAATTGTAAGTACTAATATGGTGGAACTATACGAGTGTTTACCTGGGTACTACAGTGAGTGTATTCAGGACATGTGGTCCAGGTCTAGCCCTTAGTCAGAGTCAGGGACACTAACCGTGCGGCCAACCTTGCCCTATAATGTCGAAACATTGGTTGTAGGGTGCGAGTTGATTGACTGACGGAAGTGGGGAGATAATGGCTTGAGTTCCAGTTCCTTCAAGGACTGTCCTCCAACCACGAAACTGGTGTGGACCACGCTATCTACAGTTTATGAAGTGACGACACTCTGACCTGCCACGTTCCGTGACTTATTTTCTTATAGTGGTGAAACTCTGACCTGCCACATTCCATGACTCACATTTTACAATGGTGACACTCTGACCTGCCATATTCCGTGACTTATATTAATATAGTGGTGAAACTCTGACCTGCCATATTCCGTGACTTATATTAATATAGTGGTGACACTCTGACCTGCCATATTCCATGACTTATATTAATATAGTGGTGAAACTCTGATCTGCCAAATTCCGCGAATCACATTTTACAATGGTGACACTCTGACCTGCCATATTCCATGACTTTAATTAAAATAGTGGCGACAGTTTGACTTGCCACATTCCGTGACTTTCATTTTTATAGTGGTGACAATCTAACCCTTTAAATTACGTGACTACACAATAATAGCAGTGATATTCCGACCTTATGGATTCCATGACTTCCACTATTATAGTGGATATAATTGTACTCTTCATATTCCACGACTCTCACTATTATAGTGATGCTCGACTTATTATATCCCAGGGTATGTATGACCTCTACTCCACTAGTAGTCTGAAGGCTATGTTTCATCAGACCAAATGTTTATTAATTGTATATAGGTGCGCCATTTCTTGACACAGGTAGCAGATGACCTAAGTAATTTTCAAGATGAAAGTCCCATCGGCTCTCAGCCTGTTCACTTATGATAGCAATTTTTAAAAATGGCACCAACTGGTAAAAAGATGTACCAAAGTACTGGGAAAACATGACATACGAAACCTTGTTACCCCCTAAATCAACCCTGGGTAAGTCTGGTGTGACATCAGAATTAGCGTCTAGTGTGAAGTGGGGCCGTGTTAGGCCAGGCTATACTTTTATACGTATCTATAGTATTAATTTTAATTGTTTGTTTTTTATTTGTTGATTTTCGTGTTTTATTTATATTTTATTGCCTATACGTGTGTACCATAGAAACAAGAAGATGTCAATGTGAGAAAACCGTTTAAGATAGTGAATAGTATTGCTGCTTCGTTCTAGATAACCAAGACAGATTGGGAACTCGGTTTCTAGTAGAACTACCTGACTGAAAAAACATAGGGTTTCTTTTGTCTGAAAATGTAGGCGAATATTCGGAGTAAAATCACTTGCAAAGAACATTGAGCTGTTTGAAAGTATGTCTACATATCAGGTTTAATAAATATAAATATTCCCTTAATTTAGGATATATATGTATATGTAAGGGAATATTTATATCAGGAATTCATTCAGCTGTACACTGGATACCACAAGAAATAGAGTCATGGTTATCACTTAATTACTTACTCTATGGCATTAAAAACTAAAAAGTCCATTGCTGCGCTTACAAAAGTATGCCACCTATCCCTATATCGAGCTAGTTCTATCCAGTCCATCTCATTACACCCCATCTCCCTCAGGTCCATTCTAATGTTATCCTACCATTGGGACCTGAGGGAGATGGGGTGTAATGAGATACCATTGGGAAGACCTGCATCTAGGTCTTCCCAATGGTGTCTTCCCATTGGGCTTGTCAGTCATTACCATGAATATGGCTCTAGAATCTTCCATTCATGCTTAATATCCTGCCCACCATAATCTACGAGACTTAATTATCCTAACAATCTCTTAAGACGCGTACAGTGTATGCAACTCATCATTATGTAACCTCCTTTTCGGACCTAATATATTCCTAATAACTATGCGTAGAAAATCTTGCTCAAGCCTAATCTGAAGGTAAGAATGTAGATTTGCAGGATATGCAGTAGATACAAATATTCTGAAGCGAGAGGAGTGCACCTTCTCAATTCGACAAATGTATCTTGTGTTTTTACTCCAATAAGATTGTAGATGGAAAGCAACCACTTCATAAGACAATGTTAGGCCGTTACTTTGTACAAAAGTTACGCAGATTGACAGCCTAGCGTGAGGGATATGCAGTGTATCATCCCATGTGGCACAGATAAATCAAATTACCTGCATTTGCTGAGCTTGTATACGCCAATGATTTGCAACTGGAGGGCATCGATGTTGCTCCCATTTGTATTCTCAGGGACCTAAACTTATCCACAAACAGTGAATAGAGATACTGGGTGAATCGGCTGTTACCATCACACGTTTGACAAGGCTGAAGTTATAAATTCTTGGTAATTTTCAGAGCTTTATGCTAGTAAAAGAGAGTGGAAGTTTCTCTGGTGACAACTGAAGTAATTGGTAACCATCTAAAAAACAGGCCTAAACGTGTTCTGCAGAAAGTAAAGCAGTTACACTTGTGAGAGCTGATAAATTTGTTCGGAGATAGGTATTTTTGGAGATGCAAAATTTCAACATTAGCCATTTTAAAGCTTCCTTTCCTTCAGGCTACTTGGATAAATGTTTATCCCAGCTCCCTTCAACTCTGGTGAGTATGATATAAAAGGCTTTATTATTGAGTTATAAACAAGATATATCTTATGGCACTGTCACAATTTTACAGCCTATGGTATTAAGACCCTGCAATAAGGAATCAGAGGATTACGGTGCAGGGTGAGGCTCCTCTTATATTTTTTCTGTACAGGCTGAGCACTAGAAAACTAAATCAAGGTGTTGCTGATACTTTAGATTGTCTTATATTATCTGTCCCATATGATTGAGCTATGAATAGTGAAACCAATTTACGTGGTTCAATAGTAGCCATAGTTTCAGAGAATTTTATATCTGTGGCCTCCTTAACTGAAAATTAGGGTGTTAATAATATATATCAGGTGCATAGCCCGAACGGGTAGTAAGACGTGGTGCTAAATAAATAAATATATATGTGGGTATATAATAATATATATCATGGTCCCACATCTATGAATGTGGATCACTCTTTTAATAGGATAATAAAATCACATTTTAGCATTCTACAGTAGACAAGCATGAATCCTAGAAATTTTTAAAATGGTTCGCACCGTAATGTGTCCACAATCTACATCGGTGTTCTTTCCGTCGGATTTAGTGTGTTGTTTCTGCCCAAAACAAAAGCCTATATTTTTTCTGAAAAGAATGCAATTTGTGACTCATTTTTGAATTATCCAAAATGATATGACTATGTAATCTGAATTATCCATTAGCAACTTCTTCCTGCTCCAGAAGAGCTCCACGTTTTTGGACAGCATATCACTCTTTTCCTATATCTTTGACAGATAACATCAAGAAGTATCAGGTTTCCCACTTTTCCAGACGACTCAGACTATGGAAAAATGTAGCATTATAATCAAGAATATGACATAGATAAATTATGTGGTTTTGTATATAAACTAATTAATTTTAACTAGAAAAACAATAAATGTAGTTTTTTTAGGTTTCAAATCAAAGGATATTTATTGAATCTATTTACCGTCTATTTTTTTTTATGAAACTGCTACTTAAAAACAAGTCAACTTTCAATACATGAGCACCACATTGAACACAATTCGATTTCTCCAGGGTCAATTTAGGGGGTAGTAATGTTTCGCATACCATGTTTCCGTCGTATTTTGGTACACATTATTACCAATGTGAACCAAACTAAAAATTATTTTCACAGTTGAATGAATTGAAAACCGAGCTGATGCCCATACTGAAAACTAACGTTTAGGTATCTTATACATGTGACCAAAATTGCTCTTCCAAACCAAAAGGCACATTTGATTCATATCTGCATCGGCTTACAGGATGAAATTGAGTCAATGTGGTGAGATTCTGATGAAAATTTCTTGCGCTCAAACTATCTTATCTCTCCCAGCGAGGTTTCTACGCACTTACAGATAACAAGGAGAGAAAATACAAGAGTGCAAGTCAACAAGACACATTCCCGGGGCTAGACTGCCTTCTATACTTGTTGCAGGAGATAATGGGTCAGGTGGGGAGCAAGACGTACCTGTAGTATCACTAGGGACTACTTAGTTTAGTGACTAGTAGTACTTACCTTTTTATGGACTGTAAAAAAAGAGAGACTTACATAGGAATTAAACCTGCTTAGTAAGATTCCTGTTACTTAGTACAAGTCCTTGTTACCTAGCTAGTACAAGACATGACGTTACCTGGTTTGTAAAAATCCTGTTACCTAGTTAGTATAAGACTTGTTACCTAGCTATTAAAAGTCATGTTATCTTGTTAGTACAAGACTTTTTTGCTATTTTGTAAAAGTCATGTTACCTATTTATTAAAAGTCATGTTACTTAGTACAAGACATGTTAACTAGTTAATACAAGTTATGTTGTCTGGCTAAGTCCCAGACCTGTTACATAGTTAGTATAAGACATTTTACTAAGCTAGTACAAGACCTGTTACCTGGATGGTACAATACCAGTTACCTAGCTAGTACAAATAATGGATCTTCTAGTATGAGTCATGTTACCTGGCTATTTTAAATCATGTTACCTAGATAGTACAATATGTTATCTAGCTAGTACAAATCGTGCTATCTACCTAATACAAGTCATATTACCAAGATAATACAATAATTGCTACCTAGCTAGTAAAGTCGTGTTACTTGGTTAGTACAAGTCTTGTTACCTAGATAGTACAGGTCATGTTACCTAGATATTACAATAGAACCTGTATCCAGATACCGTAGTACAAGTTATTTTACCTGGCTAATACATCATATTACCTAGATAGTACAGTTCCTGTAACCTAGCTAGTACAATTGCTATTACCTAGATATTCTAAGTCCTGATACCTAGCTATTACAAGACTTTTTTAACTAGCTAGTACAAGTCCTATTACCTAGCTGAAACATGTAACGGTGCTAGTGTTGAATATTTAGTGTAATGTTGTGCCAGATGCAGCTTAAAAGTGTTTTGGTGATCCAGCCGAGTGTTTAGAAAGTATACGTTGATTCTGTCTTGTAGCACATTACAAGATAAATACGGCCTGCTCTGGTTAATGTTCTTGTCTGTAATGAGTTGGGCGCACATGGGTGGAACCTGTCTTCACCCACAATATACTGGAATATAAACTGAGCAGAGGACACTACAGCAACTAGCACGCAGTAAGGTTTAGTCCCGTGGTTAGTGTGCATGATTAAAACAGTATTGGATACCTCTTTATCAGCAGTTCCCAAACTGTGGTACGCGTACCTTCGATGGTATGTATAATTATTATTCTTTATGGTACGCCGTGAGAAACCAAACAAAACAAGCAAATTAAAGTCGTAAGACCCGCCTCGGTGGCGTGGTTAGCTAACGCGCCAGTCGTGATAAACTAGACCACCAATAACGGGGAGATTGAGGTTCGAATCTCGGTCGGGTGAACTGGGGGTGGCTTTTCCTAAATGGTTTTCCACTCTCCCTCCACGCAAATGTGGTTTCACTTCCTCTAAATTCAACCCTCCCAATTCCCAATCCATTAGTGTAATTAGTACTTAAGTATATAACCCGAACGGGTAATAAGACGTGGTGCGAAAAAAAAAAGTCGTAAGAAGTTAAGGTATCATCAAATGTTTTAAATATATTACGACCAGGTCTAACCAAAAGGAAAATAGATTTAAACAGTGGCTGGAAGGGAATATATATATATATATATATATATGAGTATGTTTTATGGTTCTTTGATACTTGTGCACTATTATACGTATTGATTGAAAAGGAATGCTAAATAAAGATCGATAAAAACTAATGCCGTATGAATGGTGTTGTGTCTCTGGGCACCATTAAAAATGTGCCTAAATAGTAGTTGGGGTATGTATTGAGAACGGAGAGGGTAATTATAAAACCGGTGTACCTCGGAAATCCAGAGGAAGGGAGGCCACTGGGGAGTCTCAGATGGGGTGATGGAGTGATGGAGTAAGGAGTGACCTAAGAGTACTAGACGCAAATCGCGCTGTCGACAGGAAAGCGTATGAGAGACTAAAGGGCGAGGCTATGAACCGACTGCGGCTCAGATGGCCAACTAGGTAAAGGTAAGATAAACAGTAAATATTCAGAATTATCTTGGTGGTACTCCAAATTAAGGGAATTGTTGTGGTGGTATTTGGTACACCATTCAAAAGGCTCGGGGACTACCACTCTATATCATTCTAACTCTCACAATGTTAAATTACTCTCACAATGTTAAATTACTCTCTCAATGTAGCCATTAGCTAGTTTACGAGTATTTAACAATATCTTCTATTTCATAGAGTCGTTAATAACAATGATTAAAACCATATCAATAAAAATAGAGTGGACGATGCACCGCACAGACTTGTTCGCCTCTTAACCTAAAAATGGAGACATTTACTTAAAACTTATAAGACATTGTTGCAGAAACATAATGGACAAAAGAACATCAGATTCTACCAAAGAACATCAATGAAATAATATACCTTTTTTTTCACCAAAAAGAATAACAATCAACTCGCGATTTCCCAAACCTCAATTTAAAAATATATTTGCCAACAGCTCAGAAACTATTAGTTATATAAAAATAGATATAGATTTTTTTTAATTAATATTACTACAACCTTTTAATGATAATTTCTTTCTTTATATCAAATAATTGTGAAGATATGATCAAAATTAAATAACTCTTATGTAAATTACCCTATAAGTCATTTTAAGTGAAAATGAAATGCACCATTTAGTTTGTAATGTAGAAGAGTGCCTAGATAAGAATTTTAATCAAAATCGTTAGAGTCGTATTCAAGAAAATCGATTTTATATCTTTTAACCCTTGAATAAACTAAGCTTAATTTTAGGGTTATATATCTAATTTCAAACTCCACAGGGCAGCCGAATAAAAACCCTAAATACCAAGCTTAACATTTCCTCGGCTCTAGACCTAAATACAGAAACATAGGCAGACTGAAAGCACTTTAAAAATAGCTTTTCCGGATTCAACGAGTCATGAAACGCGAATTCAATCAAATTCTAGAATTCGATTGCATTGACCATCATAATACGTTCTTTACCCGAGGCGTCGCGAGAGCATAAAAAGAAAGTTATGCAGCTTTTATTAGTGGCTCAATCAATAGGGAGTATTAAAACCTGACACTTTTATACATTCTCCATTAGCAGGAATATTACAATATCTGACACTTTTTTACATTCTTCACTAGTAGGAATATTACAACATCTGACACTTTATGCATTCTTCACTAGCAGGAATATTACAACATCTGACACTTTATGCATTCTTCACTAGCAGGAATATTACAACATCTGACACTTTATGAATTCTTCACTAGCAGGAATATTACAACATCTGACACTTTATGCATTCTTCACTAGCAGGAATATTACAACATCTGACACTTTTATACATTCTCCATTAGCAGGAATATTACAACCTCTGATATTTCTAACATTCTTCACTAGCAAGAATATTACAATCTCTGACACTTTTATACATTCTCCATTAGCAGTAATATTACAACCTCTGACATTTCTAACATTCTTCACTAGCAGGAATATTACAACATCTGACACTTCTATACATTCTTCACTAGCAGGAATATTACAACCTCTGAAACTTTTATACATTCTTCACTAGCAGGAATATTACAACATCTGACACTTCTATACATTCTTCACTAGCAGGAATATTACAACCTCTGACACTTTAATACATTCTTCACTAGCAGGAATAGTACATCTGACACTTCTATACATTCTTCACTAGCAGGAATATTACAACCTCTGACACTTTAATACATTCTTCACTAGCAGGAATATTACAACCTCTGACACTTTTATACATTCTTCACTAGCAGGAATATTACAACCTCTGACATTTATAACATTCTTCACTAGCAGGAATATTACAACCTCTGACATTTTTATAAATTCTTCACTAGCAGGAATATTTCAATCTCTGACACTTCTATATATTCTCCATTAGCAGGAATATTACAATCTCTGACACTTCTATATATTCTCCATTAGCAGGAATATTACAACCTTTGACACCTCTATCCATTCTTCACTAGCAGGAATATTACAACCTTTTACACTTTTATACATTCTTCAGTAGCAGGAATAGTACAACCTTTTACACTTTTATACATTCTCCATTAGCAGGAATATTACAATCTCTGACAATGCTATACATTCTCCATTAGCAGGAATATTACAATCTCTGACAATGCTATACATTCTCCATTAGCAGGAATATTACAGTCTTCACTAGCAGGAATATTACAACCTTTGACACCTCTAGCCATTCTTCACTAGCAGATAACACAACCAGGGATAAACAACCGTAGACCCAAAGGCTGTTTGTGGGATAATGGCCACCCCTGGGTGCACGAGGGCGGAAGAAGGTTTCATCTTAAGTGGCAACAAATCAACTGCTCTCGCTCGCTGACTCCTTGGCCAGGTGGGAGGCGGGTGGAGGGGAATCAGGAGAAATATTCCACCACAGCGATACGATTAGACGAGGAACCTGTCCTGAAACATTTTAACGCAAGTGCTTTATCGATTCACGTTTTTCCTTCAAACTTTCCTTCTTTCTCCCTCCAATGGAAAACTTGCCTCTTTGGATCGCATCGTAATGAGCTTTCCTATGCCTAGTCTAGCCCATGGAGACCATCCTACACATATCTATCCCAATGCGGCTATCCTAGAAATAGTATAGCCCATGAAGACTATCTTATACCTAGTCTAGGCCATGTAGACTACCCTACACATATCTATCCCCATGAGGCTATCCTAGAAATATTATATCCCCTGAAGACTATCTTAGATCTAGTATAGGCGATGTAAACTATACTAGACATATCTATCCCATTGAGACTATCCTGGAAATTGTATAGCCCATGGAGACTATCCTGGAAATAGTATAGCCCATGAAGACTAATCTATGAATAGTCTAGCCCTTGGATACTGTCCTAAACCTATTATATCCAATATCAACTATCCTAGACCTAGTCTAGTCCATAAAGACTATCTTAGCCCTATTTTACCTAGTAAAGACTATCCTAGACATAATATAGCCCAATAAGACAACTCTAGCTAGAGCTGGACGTTAACTATTAACTGACATTGTAAGAATGGTTTGATTGAGTTAGACCTCTACTTATCAACTGGCAGTGTAAAGAGTTCGAACATAGCTAGTGCTGGACGTAAAATAATTGTCAACTAGCAATGAAAGAATGGATGGATACTCACTAGAGAAGGACATCTATCAACTTTTGGTGCAAGAATGAGTGTATTCTAACTAGAGTTGTACGTGTAAACTATCCATATTCATTGTAAAAATTGTTTGATCCTAGCTAGAGTTAGAAGTCTATCAAATGACAGTGCAAAAAGAGTTCGAGCCTAACTCAAGTTGGACGTCTGTAAACTGGTAGTGAAGACGATAACGTGGACAAGCTACTATTGTCAAGAAGCAATGATAAAATATGGCCAGGTTCCTACTATCATTGTTAAAATGGAAAGGTCTATAGCCCGAATCTGCAAGAGCCTCAATTATTGGGTATGTATGCGAGTTAGTCGCTCATGTAAAGTTAGTTCGAACAACAGTTTGGTCGGTAAGATGACGTAGTTTCTCACTCTGGACAATAACAAATCAAATTATGAAGGGAAAACCACATCCCTACTCCTTTTCAACACTTCAAATGAAAACCTTTTCTTCTATTTAACTTTTGATGGAAGCTTTCCACCCACCCCTTTCAAATGTAATACTAAAAATGTGTTGTTTGTCTTTTACTTTTTAAAAAATGATAAAAAGAAGAAGTATCCTTCAAAACTACTTTCTTGCCGGCCATTACATGAATTGAAGGGAAAATGCAATCAAGTAAATGGTTGCGTCATTGTTTTTTTCACCCTCCTCCCTCCCTTTCCCCTTGCCGTATATATCAGCGCCGCACTGCGGCCGGATCAGGAAGCGAAGTTTCAATTTCACTAACAGGATTCGGGCCAATCCCAAAAGTAGCAAGCAAATCCTTCAAAGTCCTGTTCGATCAGGCCACGGGACAGGACCTGCTCAGACGTTTAGAAGGAGGTGAGGTGGTTCTTTATGTTCGTCCTGCTTCGAGTCATCACTTTTATTATCCCGGGACACCTAAGGGAAGGAGGAGGGGTTGGATAGTTTCAGTCTCCGGAACAACTTAGGCGGGATGGGAGAACTTATAGTATACAGGACAACTTGTGGGTATCTCCAGTCTCCAGAACAACCTGGTGGTATCTCCAGTCTCCAGAACAACTTAGGGGTAGCTCAAGTCTCCAGAAGAGACTGAGGTAACTCAAGTCTCCAGAACAACCTGGGGTATCTACAATCTCCTGAACAACCTGGGGGTAGCTCCAGTATCCTGAACAACCTGGGGGTAGCTCCAGTATCCTGAACAACCTGGAGGTAACTAAAGTCTCCTGAACAACCTGGAGTAGCTCAAATCTCCAGAACAACCTGGGGTATCTACAATCTCCTGAAAAACCTGGGGGTAGCTTCAGTATCCTGAACAACCTGGAGGTAGCTAAATTCTCCTGAAAACTTGGGTGTAGCTCCAGTCTCATGAACAACGTGGGGGTAGCTCAAATCTACTGAACAACTTGGGAATAGCTCAATTCTCCTGAACAACTTGGGAATAGCTCAATTCTCCTGAACAACCTGGAGGTAGCTAAAGTCTCCTGAACCACCTGGGGGTAGCTCAAGTCTCCTGAACAACTTGGGGCTAGCTCAAGTCTCCTGAACAACCTGAGGTAGCTCCATTCTCCAGAACAACCTGAGAGTATTTTAAGTCTGTTGAACAACCTGGGATATCTTCATTCTCCAGAACAACCTGGACATTGTTTAAAACAAGTAATTTACAAGTTAGTGTTTTACAATTGTTAATATAAAGGTTTTATAATTAAAATAGTTTTACTTGTAACTTACAGTGAAATTATTGTAAAAAGTATTTACAAGTCACCTGTTTTATTTACAAGTGAAAAAATAACATACGAGTATACAACCTAGTCCCAATTGTTACAGCAATCAAAAGTACATAAACCATTATAACATTATATTGGGTGACCTGGCGGTCTAGGGGTAAAGTGTCAGACTTCTATGATGGCGGGCGGGGTTCAATCCTCGGTCCCGGCAAAGATTTATCTGATTACCAAACCCTTCCTTCACCTCTGACAAGACACCTTGTGAATGTGAGGAATGCCAGGCCTCCACCGTGGTTCAGATTCCACGTTAAACTGTAGGTCCTTCATTTCATCTCACAATCACCCTACCATTACACTTTAGCGTAAGTGCGTATAACCCGAACGGGTAGTAAGACGTGGTGCTAATAATAATAATAATATTATATTGTGACAGATTTAGTTAAATATTAAAATAAATATATATATATATATATATATATACAAACATATATTTTGTTTGGAGCTTCCTAAATTAGAGTCTCATGGAATGAAGAACATTATATTAGTGTTCTTTGTTTCTGAGTTTCAGCATCAGTGTAGAGCACTGCGTAATTTACTTTTTGATGAACTAAGGTAGTTCCTGATTTATTTTGTATAACAATAATGACATATATCATGTTATGATTTCTCATTTTTCAATGAACTCATTAGACTGTTCATATTTGGCCGTCTCCTAACCTCAATAATCACCTTTCCACACCCTCGTCATGTGTCTATAACATAATATATATGCTAAGTACGCAAAATGTGTAAACATGAGATTTTAATTAATTATGTACAAGTAGTCCATTAAAATTGTACTTGTAAAGTATTTTACCTCTCGGGTAAGACTTGTAGAAAATACTCCTTGATTCACAAATGTATGAAATTTCACTTGTAATTAAAAGTGTTTACCTGTAGCTTTATTAAACGTATTTTTTCATTTCTATCCCTGTTCGATTCCCGTTATGAAAGAAAAATTTTTATATTTGATGAAATGTGGGTTTTCCCTTTCACAGTGACGAATAAACGGCTGAGGGACTGGATGTTGTGCTTGTAATAGTCTTAAGTTAGATTATAAGCCACATGAAATTATGGCTGGCCTAGCCGGTAGTGAAACATATATGGCTGGAATGAAAAACTAGCTCAGGCCATAGGCTGGAAATAATAATGGATGGATATAATGTTTCAATGCTCCTAATCTAACTATTAATCATCAGTATTATTTCTACATTTCCTGAGAAACTATAATATTTTGTGTCAACAGCAATGTCTAATAGACAAGGATACATAGAACAATACTTTAGTAAATGATTTGTTAAATCTTATAAAATTATTATTTTACACCTTTATAATGTTATAGTTTATGTTTTTATCAACATCAATTTGTAATTATTTATTTTTATATTTAGCATCGCGTCTTACTACCCGTTCGGGTTATACGCTTTTAAGTACTAATTACTCTAATGTATTAGGAATTAGGAAGGTTGAATTAGAGGAAGTGAACCCGCATTTGCGTGGAGTGAGAGTGGAAAACTATTTAAGAAAAACCACCCCAGTTCACCCGACCGAGATTCGAACCTCGATATCCCCGTCCTCAGCAGTCGAGCTTCAACACGACATGCGCGTTAGCCAACTACGCCACCGAGGCGGGTAATTATTTATTAGTTGTGGCCATGAGCCAGGTATGGAAGTCGTGGTTGAAGAATATTACACATAATATTAGATGTTCCAAAGATGCTACAGTTTGGAGTAATGACGTTTCAAGGGAACCAAATAATATTTTATTAAGTAAGAAGTATCTAGTAATGTAATAATCACATCGATATCCAAATAAGGTAGTATATTCCATTGTAAGTAAATCCCACTATTGATATCAAATAATAATAATGCCTCTGACAAGATGTGTATTAATCACAAATTGTGAATGGGAGGAATGCCAGGCCTCCACCGTGGTTCGGATTCCACTGTTAAACTGTAGGTCCTCCGTTTCATCTCACAATCACCCTACCATTACACATTAGCGTAAGTGCGTATAACCCGAACTGGTAGTAAAACGTGGTGCTAATAATAATAATAATAATAATAATAATAATAATAATAATAATAATTCCAATACTGTGTTAGAGAATGTGTGTTAATAGCGTCAAACGAGTTAACGGAATCAGCCCCAAGCAGGCTAAGTCTCAATACTTGGTCTCAGAAATTGGAAAAAGGAACATGAGGGAAACCTTTGGGAGGTGTCCCAGAGACATGCAGGGACATCCCCCCTTCTCTCGGCATGTCAAGACTATACTGGGCACAGAATGATGAAACGCAATAGTACCAGCACTAAGTGGCTTGGCGTTAACAATATACAGGCTGGAGATACAATGATACTTCACACATTAGTGACGATACTTAAGCGGGTTATGTGGACAAGATACAAGCTGAAGATACAATGATACTTTACACATTAGGGACGATACTAAGTGGGTAAACGTGGACTAGATACAAGGTGGAGATACAATGATACTTTACACATTAGTGACGATACTAAGTGGCTTAACGTGGACAAGATACAAGGTGGATATACAATTATACTTTACACATTAGTGACGATATTAAGTGGGTAAACGTGGACAAGATACAAGGTGGAGATACAATGATACTTCACACATTAGTGACGATACTAAGCGGGTTATGTGGACAAGATACAAGCTGAAGATACAATGATACTTTACACATTAGTGACGATACTAAGTGGCTTAACGTGGACAAGATACAAGGTGGAGATACAATGATACTTTACACATTAGTGACGATATTAAGTGGCTTAACGTGGACCATATACAGGTTGGAGATACAATGATACTTTACTAATTATTGCCAGCAAGTACTATGCGCCTTGACGTAGACAGTTTACAAACTAGAGATACAGTGATACACTCATACAATACACATGAGTGCCGCTATTACGGAGTATACCCAATCACCACTTTCTATTACAGCTCAGAATTATGATATGGGTGTTAATTATCTCCTCCCCTACCATCAAATATAAGGAACTAACCCATAAAGGTTCTCCGTCACTAATACTCATTCAAGTTTTGATCAAGTTTGGCAGAATATTTTTTATCTCTTTCAACTACTACAGACTCTGTGGCCCAAAATTCCATATGAAACACACTCTGTAATTCTAAGAATACATCGTTCTTAGATTGTTAACTAAAGCTGTTCCAATGTTTCATATGGAACGCACTCTATGAATGTGTGAAGAGAATATTTGTGGAGTATTAACTAGAGCTGTTTCAATGTTCCATATAGAACACTCTCCATGAATGTGAGAAGACAAATCTTTGTGGAGTATTAACTAGAGCTGTTTTAATGTTCCATATAGAACACTCTCTATGAATGTGAGAAGACAAATCTTTGTGGAGTATTAACTAGAGCTGTTTTAATGTTCCATATAGAACGCACTTTATGAATGTGCGAAGAGAATCTTTGTGGAGTATTAACTAGAGCTGTTTCAATGTTCCATATAGAACACTCTCTATGAATGTGAGAAGACAAATCTTTGTGGAGTATTAACTAGAGCTGTTTTAATGTTCTATATAGAACGCACTTTATGAATGTGTGAAGAGAATATTTGTGGAGTATTAACTAGAGCTGTTTCAATGTTCCATATGTTACGTTCTCTGTGATTTTATAAGCACATTGTTTATCGTTTATGGTGTATGAATTCCAACTACAAATGTTTTGGAGTCTTAATTCCGGACAAAATGAAACTCACGCTTTTGGTGGCTAAGCCCCGTATGATCAAGTATTATTCCACAATCCAAGTTAGTCCGTCTACTGCCTAGTCCTAGGACTTTCATTCAATGTACATTCTCTGCCGGATATTTGAGGTTATCTGCATCTGTAGGTCGAATGGTCTAAGCCTAAGTGGTCACTCTTTCAAGTGAATGGTCTACATGTGATGGATAGATCGGTGTTAGTATCCCAGTCAATTATACTGAGGATAGTTTTTCGTAAGAAAAATCCACTCTCCCACCACGCATATGCAGCTATTACTTACGTACTTACTCACTCCATGGCATTATTAACCCGAAATTTCATTACTACACTTACAAAGTACACCACTTATCCTTATCCTGAGTTAGCTTCATCCAGTCCAAATCATTATAGCCTATCTCTTTCAGGTCTATTATGCCCATTATAATGCTATCCTCTCCTCTCCATCTAGGTCCTGCCAATAGTCTCTTCCCATTGGGTTTGCCAATCAGTACCCTGAACATTGTCCTAGATTTTCCCATTTGCACTGTATGTCCTGAGGACCGTAATCTACAAGACTCGATTATCCTAACGATACCTTTTGATGAATAAAGTGCATGTGAATAATCATTATGCAACCTTCTCCACTCTCCAGTAGCCTGATCCATTTTTGATTCAAATAACTTTATAGGCACCTTGTCTTCGAAAACACTACAATTTTTTTCGTCGTTAAAGGTATGAGACCACGTTTAACACCCATAGAGAACAACCGGTAAAATTCTTGTTTTGTATATTCTGAGTTTTACATTCCTTGACAGCAGGCTAAATGTAAACAACTTACTGATCAAGTAATAAAGTGCATTTCCCGATATATTATTTTCCTGATTTCCAATCTAATAACGATATTGCTAGTTAAAATTGTTCTTAAATACATAAATTCATTAACCCTGTCAAATGATATACTGCTCGAAGTAATCTTTAAACTACTATCGTCCCCAATTTGTATTAACTGAGTGATCTTATACTTAGTACTTTCAGCGTTCACTTCTAAAATCATTTCCCTACTAACCTCTAATAAAAATGTCTACATTTCTTGCAACAGCTTACTTAATATTGCCCAACAAAGCTAAATCGTCTGCGTACCCCACCTAATAGCTGCATTGTATCATTTAATGTCAAACATTCCCTGCTTTCTTGTATTACCCTAGTAGCATATTCTAAGGCTAGATTCAAAAGTAAAGGGGAAAGCCCATCTCTTTATTTTTCCAGCCTATTATGAATTTCGAAAGTATCTAGCTCAAATAAGCTTGATGAGTTTTTGGGCAACCAAAACTTAACTAGTATTTCATATAATATTTGTCTCTTTTAACTGAATCATAGGCCTTTTCTAAATCTATGTATAATTGATACAGGTATATATTGCTATAAATCCACCTTCCTCATATCATTCCCATTGGTGTATATATGTAGATATCCGGAACTAGCAAAATGGGGTGCACACAAATGAGTAAGGATAAATGTACGAATAGGTGGAGAGACGTCAGTATCAGGAGCCGGTAACATCAATAATTATAGTACAAACAAAATAAAATACCGTTTAGATCCCTCGATCACAGAACAGTTATCCCCAGCTGACCAATTATTTAAAAAAACATATATGATGAGTTTCCGTCTACTAATTTAACGGTTAAAAATCTTGAAGCAAATTTAAAAAAAAAAACTATTCGGGGGAAATGTTTATAGGCCCAGAAATTGAAACGAAAACAAAAATAACGCAAGCGAAAATAAAATAGCTTTCATCTGAAGAGATTAATTTCAAAACGCGGTTTACCCATTAATTTTTTTTTTCGTTAGTGGGGGTGTGGGGGGTGGGGGGAAGGGTTGGGCTAGATTAAAACCAACCTAGGCGAGTGTACGTGGGGTGTAAAACTGGAATTGAATTTATTCACTGAAGCATGTCCAGATTCCTACCCCCCCTTCCCCTCCTCTCAGTCCTTATACAAGAATCGGCTCTAAAATAAACTCGTATCGGATCAGTTCTAGTCTTTGGATTGATTCAAACACAACTGGAGTGTTATTAAACGTTCTCGTCCCACTCATTTGTTTCAAGAAATTGAGAAAATAGTCTAGGGTTTGAGCCTTGTTCTGACACGGTCATAAAGACTCCTACATTAGCTTGCTGTTCTATGGCATGATTAGGCGAGAGCTTAGCACGTCAACTTTGGATCGAAGGGAGGCCTGATTGTAATAGGCTGTGTTTAGAGCTGATATAGATATTGTAACGTTATTTCAACTTTCTTAGTGTAAGGCTATAAAGCGTTGACACACTCCGGATTCAACAACTAAAATAGTTTCAGAATAAGCTTCAAACCCTTTTCATGTTTCTCTAAGCCAATGGAATAGCTTAGAGGCTTTCAGCTTAATATTCATAGGAGCAACCGATGGTATTGGCGTTCAGGTCCCAAGCACGGCAACAGAGTACTTAACTTGATATAATGGAACACGCGTGAAAACACAAGACAAAGACGCAAACGAACTAAAAACGTAATCATTTTAAATTGAGTTTGATCTAGTAAACATTGAAGAGTCAAGCGATGAGTCAGAGAGAGACAGTGATGAGTCACAGGGTGACAGCTATGATTCATAGAATAACAATTGTGAGTTAAAGAGAAACAGTGCTGAGTCAGAAAGAAACAGGGATAAGTCAGAGAGTGACAGTAATGAGTCAAAGTTACATTGATGAGTCAGATCGTCACAGTGATGAGTCACAAAGAAACAGCGATGAGTAATAGTGACAGTGATGAGTTGGAGAGTGGCAGTGGTGAGTCAAATAAAGAGAGTGAAAGTCAGAATGAGACAACAATGAGTTAAAGAGTGACAGCGATGAGTCAGAGACAGTTATGAGTCACATTTTTACAAACGATGAACATAGAATGACAGTGACCATTCGTAAAGTAACAGTGATGAGTCAGTGATATGAGTCGGAGAGAGACAGTGATATGAGTCGGAGAGATACAGTGATGAATCAGAGATAGACTGATATGAGTCAGAGGGATACAGTGATTAGTCAGAGGGATACAGTGATTAGTCAGAGAAAGACTTAGTCAGAGAAAGACAGTGATGAGTCAGAGAGAGACAGTGATGAGTTAGAGAGAGACAGTGATGAGTCAGAGGGAGACAGTGATGAGTCAGAGGGAGACAGTGATGAGTCAGGGAGAGACAGTGATGAGTCAGGGGAAGACAGTGATGAGTCAGAGGGAGACAGTGATGATTCAGAGAAAGACAGTGATGAGTCAGATAGAAACTGATATGAGTCAGAGAGATAGAGACAGTGATAAGAGTCAGAGAGATACAGTGATGAGTCTGAGAGATACAGTGATGAGTCAGAGAGACAGTGATATGTGTCTAGAGAGACAGTGATATGAGTCGGAGAGAGACAGTGATATGAGTCGGAGAGAGACAGTGATATGAGTCGGAGAGAGACAGTGATATGGGTCGGAGAGAGACAGTGATATGAGTCGGAGAGAGACAGTGATATGAGTCGGAGAGAGACAGTGATATGAGTCGGAGAGAGACATTGATGAGTCAGAGAGATACAGTGATGAGTAAAGAGATACAGTGATGAGTCAAAGAAAGATAGTGATGAGTCAAAGCGATACAGTTATATAAGTTGGAGAGAGAGTGATGAGTCAAAGAAGGACACCTCTGCGAGATTGGGAGACACAAGGACCACTACAGCCTCACTCCAAACTTTCAACATTTTACATGTCACAACATATATCCTCAGTTTATTGTGGAATTACGGTCAAACAGTTCTTCACACAAATATTCAAATGGAAGGTTTCCCGGAGTGAACGGTGCAATGACCGTGCCCTCGTGCCATGCGATGGGCCTTTGTTGCCCCCAGTCTTGTCCACCCTATACATCGTCCTTTTCCTATTACATACTTTACTTGTGTTTGTCGAGCGTTCTTTATTCCAGTCTCTGTCTTTGTCTGCCCCGTGCACTGCAGTTATTCCCCCATGGAGCAGTTTCCAATAATTGAATCGCTCTTCCAATAGCCATAATACACTAATACCGCCCAAGCCACCGACATGTATAACTCATACAGCCGAGAGATGCCTATCTAGGTTGGAGGAGCCTCCAACATTCTGACAGAATATACCTCGTGGAGCTTCTTATATTCTAAAAATATACCTCGTCGCCCGCTTCTATGGCCGAATGTTTTATGGCGTTATTCTAGTGGCCTGCTGATGACGGGGAGATCGGGCTTCAAACCCTGATCGGTTCTATTTAGGGTGGTTTTTACTACATGGTTTCCCACTCTCCTTCCATGCGAATGCGGATAGGCTACCTCTAAAATGTTTCCTCCCTCATCCCTACCCAATAATAATAATTGCCGTATGTACGCTTAACCTGAATTGGTATTAAGAAGTTGTGATATATATAAATACCTCTTAGTGCTTCCAAAATTCTGACAAAATACACCTTTAAATACCTCGAACATTGTGACATAATATACTTCATAATGCCTTCAACATTCTGACAATATATCTAGTGGAGCCCAAAAGGTTTTGCGAAATAATATCTCTTGTAGTTCCTCCAAGATTCCGAAAGAATATATAATGTGAAGCTTCTATGACTTTGACAACATATACACCGTGGAACCCTTGGGTTTCTGTGGTGGAATTTACCTCTTAATGTCTCCAAGATTCTGGAATAATATACCAAGTGGAACTTCAAAACTCTGACAAAGTAAACCTTATAGAACCCCCAAAGAGTCTGCGTGGTATCCCTTTTTTTACCCACCGAGGGTATGACTGAATATACCTCATGAGGATTCAAGGTACTGACAGAATATACCTCGTCGACCCTCCAGGGCTCTAATAAAATATATCTCATGGAACTTTCAAGATTATGTGCAAAAATATACCTTGTGAAGCTTATTCCCCGACAATACAGCCGTTAAGGTAAGTTTAGTAGCGGTGTCCTAGGTTAATGTAAGAGTTCAAAATGTATGTAAATAAAACCCAATTTGTATGCTTGATGTAGTTACTCCCCAACTACTAAGGTATTCCACGACCCAGGAGTATTCCTACCCAGAAAGGAATTTATATTTCCTCCCTTCTAGATCTGATGTCTGGATCAGTTTCATATTTATTTGAAAAAATAAAACCCCTTCAATGATAGGTCGGTGGCACAAGAAGGGCCCGGCAGATAGGAGGGAACACGGTCTCTCTTCTTCTAGTTTTAGAATCAATTCCGCATTCCGAATAGGAAATGGATCCCGGATCCTGATAGTGGCTGAAATACAACTGGTTGCCGATACAACCCCTTTCTTGAGGAATGATTGGGGTGCTTGGATGAAGAGCAGACCATCTCACACATATTAACAGTTGACAGAGAGGACATATTTCATAACAATATGTACGAGTGTACTGTAGACTATCACACACATTGACAGTTGCTAGAGAGGACATGTTTTATAATAATATGTATGAGTGAACTGTAGACTATCACACACATTGACTAGGTGCTAGAGAGGGCATGTTTTATAGTAATATGTATGAGTGTACTGTAGACTATCACACACATTGACAGGTGCTAGAGAGGACATATTTAATAGTAGTGTATATGAATGTAGAGTGGACCATCTCACTCATTGATAATTTTGTAGTAATTTAGGTATGCAGGTGTATATTTAAGACACCCTTTGACCACACAAGACAACATTAATTGAAGCCACTACTTTAATAAACCAGACACCAATTAGCCATGCAAGACAACATTGACGACACCACTTGACGGTGTAAGAAAACAATGGAATACACCTCTTGGACATGCATTATAAAGGATCGTATTCACTTGAGCATTCGTTCGTACGCGTTTGGTTCGTTCTGTTCATTCGGGGTAAAATGTCTGTGAATACCTGTCCAAGAACATGCGCCGAACGGAACCGAACGCTATCGAACAACTGTCGGTTTTTTGGGAATACTCAAAGGAAGTCAGTTGTTTGCCTGTACTCAGTGGATACGTGTGTTCGCCCCTGTTCGTAGTGTTTGCTGCGATGGGGTGGGCCGCAGAAGAATGTTTGAGGTTAATAGATATCTATGGGGAAAAAAACGGTGCTGTGGAAACCTCAACATGGACTTTATTACAGTAAAATTAAAAAACACGATGCGTGGGAAAATATCACGAAACTGTTTGGATGTTCTGCTAAAGAAGTTAAGAAGAAAATAGATAGCATGCTCGCAAGCTTTCGACGTGAAAAGACCAAGGAGAAGAAAAGTGTTGTTAATAGCAGAGGTAAGTCAACAGATTTTTTTTTGAATGTTGATTGTGGATACAATTATGGTGAGAGGCTTTTTGATCCTATAGGCGACAAAACAGCAAAGTACATGCCCCTTTTTAACATCGGTATTTTCCATTTAAAAATAATTAATGCATTTCTTGTGCACAGTAAAATATTACGCTTTCTATATTAATTATTAATAGGTGCTAGAGAGTGGATGGTAAAATATTGAACAGGTAATGCAAGCTTGCAAATGAGTCCCCAGTTACTAAAAAACGTAAAGTTAGTTTCAAACGATCTTTCACTGGTAATGAATGCTTTACGGAACTTTGTGACCTTCTTCGCAATTTTATGGCCGACAAGGTGAACCAAAATCTCAAAGTCTTGAGATGACATTCTGGTGAAATTTCGGAAATGTCCTCCGTCCAATTTCCTTAAAAGTACTGTATTTTACCGCCTACAAAACAGCCGCCTTATCCGGCTTTTTCCTGTAGTTCTTTCTATTCTTTTTAGTCAATGCACACAGCACAAAGAAAGAAACTGCCGCCATTATCAAATCCATTTTGAGACTGAGTTACAGTTGTCCTGTGTATGGCAAAATTGGTGGGAACAATTCTAGCACCAGCAAATGGTCCGAATGCTTGGATTATTCAGACGTATACATTGTTCGAGCTCGTTCGGGGTGTCTGGCTTGTTCTGTCCGTTCAAAGTAAAAGGCTCAAGTAACTTCGCACCTTAACATTGAATAAATAACTTGACCATACATGACAATATTTAATAAATAACTTGACCATACATGACAACATCAACGACACAATGTGACTATGAATGACAACATTGGTAACACCACTTGACCACCGCAAGAAATATTGAATATTATCACCAAGTGATGTCACTTGTTAAGCTATTTCAAACTAAATCCCAATTTAAATTATAACTATTCATAAGTCAAGCCCTCAAAGATTGCAGAGACTGTGTCCATTTAAGTTTAATACAGTCAACAAACATAGTAGTAGGAGCAATATTTATTACAAGTATGTCTCGATATCTTTATATTTTTCACTGTTTTGGCTGACAACAAAGATTTAAGAGAAACAGGGTGTCCAGCCAAACTATATTTTAAAATTCTCTGACTTTTCTAGGTTTTACAGAGCCAATTTTAAACTTTTCCAGTCATTATATGGGTCATTCTCAAATTGAGGGACAAATAAGAAGTACAAAATTGCAAAAAATTAAAATTTCAGGAAAAGTATAATTTATTGCCTGATTATACAAGATTTATTAAATAAGTAAGTAATAAAATAGGCAGAGCTTGATTTTACTATCTTCTCATTTTTTTATTGTTTTTTAGTTTTACCAAGGTGGTTATCCATAATTCCTCACTTTTATAATGCATATAAATATGTTATAATCTCTAAAATTCAAATAAAATAAGTATTTTAAGTAAGTATAACAATTTTTTTAACAATAATATAAAGAATTGATCACTTTTTATTAATTTATTGCAATGAGGATTTTCTAAGTGAAGAATCATACAAAATTAATGTGTTAGTGATGTTAAATTTTCCAAAATCCATAGAAAATTAAGTTTTACATTTCTCATTTTTTATTTATGTTTTTAATAGCTCAAATGTTAACAATATATAATAATACTTTTTTAACTAAGACTGTTAATGAGAAATAAGTGATTTTATTGTCGTTAGTGACATGGGCGTTAAGCGAAGTGATGTTTGGAAAAACAGCACTTACAAAAACGTCTCTTTACTAACGTGAGCTACGTGACTATCGTTAGTTTAGTCACCTAACTGATGTTAGCGAGGTGATGGCACCATTTCATCACCAAGCAAGGTTAGCGAAGTGATAACACCATTTTCGTTACCAAGCAACGTTAGTGAAGTGATGTTTTTGGCGGACTTTTGAGTTTCATAACTATAATATAAGTATAAAGCAGTAAAAAAAACATTGAGGTTAGTTCCTGCCTCCATTTACGTTCAACTGAACTGGTATTGGCTTAGTAATTTCAAAAACTCCAAATGATATGAACGTTAGCAAAGTGATTTGCAATTAATATACTCTATATTATTTATATAAATTTTCGTACATTGACCGAATAGTATTAAATAAACTTTTTAACTGGTGAAATAATAAGAACTAGTCAGTAAAGGACAACAACACACTACGGCTAGTGGGGAACTGGGTAACAGTGGATCATTCTGGAAGATTTTAGCGCCAAATTCAAAATATCATGTTTGTCCAGTGTGTTGCTTGGGGACAAACAAACATCGATTAAAATGTTGAAATTCATGGAAAATTTATTAAAATGGATTCTTCGAACGAAATAATACTATGGGAATATTTTAACATGGTTATATATTTTTTACTCTTTTTATTTATCTTTGTATAGAACTTAAAACTTCGAAATTTAGAGCAGGGGACAGTTAGCGAGGTGATGAAAGGGACTTTTAATAATTATTTGGTCTAGTTTATGTTTAATATGACCTTATTTAAATATTTCTATCAAGTTTTATACACTTTCTACTACTTAAAAAAATTTGACGCTTATTTTAAAAATAACAAAATATTTATATAGGCAGAAGACATCAATTGTCTCTCAATTTGAGAATAACCCATATATTAAAAACATTATTTTATTAAGTTCGCAGCTTAATGAAATACTTATTCTATACACATACATCATCTGAAATTGTGTCACTCTATGATAGAGTTAAAGAATTTCACAAGGGGCAATTGTGTGGTGCGATCTAAGCTAGAATTCAATTAGATCCTATTGAGTAACTTACAACAGTACAGTTTAAAATTGTTGCAAGACACGTTTTTTTTCTTTCAATAACGTAATCAAATTCTCGCACTTGCGCATAGCTATGGCTCAACTTTGACTAAAAACACGCAGAGAGAGGGATGAAAAGATTATATAAAAACCACATGTTGACTTGATAATTCAGATTAGTATGCCCAACTGTGTTTAAAAAGACACGCAGTGACTATTAAGTGGAATAAAAATGTTATTTTGACCATTGTAAATGAAAGTTTTGTAATATTTTAATGAATGTGTGAAAATTTCAGAAATTTGATCACATTCCCTGACTTTTCCATTACTTTTCCCTGGCCAAGGAAATTCCCTGACTTCTCCCTGTTTTCCAGGTTTTCCAGGTTTCTGGACACCCTGAAAAAGTAATTTTTATTTCAGAAGGTGTAAAAAAACCAATAATATAACCAGGTTTTGTTTCTTCCTCTTTCTGCTTTCCCCAATATTTTCACGGTCTATATTCCCAAACGTGTTCATCAGACATCCATCCAGTAAGTCTCGTTTAAACTTGTTAGGTTGGCAATTTGACAGACACTGGTGAGAAAAGTTAAAGAAGTTGGCAGTGTTGTCCACACCTTGCGAGAGAGTGCTACCAACTGTCCACGTGGTGTTCCACCTCCCCCTCCACGCATGACCCATCAATCAAAGTGAAGCTTGTCGGGCCAATTTCCCCCGCGAATTCCACCCTCCTTCCCCTTCTCAGGAATACGTGAAATTCCAATCTGGTCAATACATGCCCTATTTTCTGTAGGGCCAGTTTGCGTTTCCAGGAGAGGTTGCATATATTTCAGGGATGAGAAACTTACATTTTAGAGGGAGTCTAAGGTGACGAGGGGGAGGGTAGAGGACTTCCTTCGACAAAGTCCGAGGGATTGAAAAGCAATTTCTGTGGAACCAACGAGGTCTGTTTGTCCCTGGCACGTCTTTCTATCCCTGATGTATCTCTCTTTACGTTCCTGGCGTGTCCTCGTCTTTCTTACACACATGAGGCATATGTGTTGAACTTATACAACATTGGATATCGGTTAAAGGAAGGTTATATACCAGAGAAGCGAGATAGTGTTCTTAGCTCTGAGTAAAGAAATAATGCTCCTAGCTCTGAGTACAGAGATAGTGTTCTTAGCATAGATTGTGTACCTAGCACTGAGCACAAAGCTAGTGTTCATAGTTTTGAGTAAAAAATAAGGTACCTGACACTTAGTACACATACAATGTGTCTGAATGAGTGGCCATTAAGTTTACCGGCACCTTGCCAGCAAGTAGATCCATCAATAAGATATTCGCATCCAGTAAATTCGCCGACATATTTCTAGCTAGTAAGCTTACCATATCTTCCCAGTCAGTAAATTCAATTATATCTTCCTAGCCAGTAAATTCACTAATATCTTCCTAGCCAGTACACTCATTGATATATTCCCATCAAGTATATTCACTGACATCTTCCCAGCCATTAGATTAACTGATATTTGCAAGGCCAGTAAACTCACTAATTACTTTCTATGCAATATATTCGCTGACATGTGCCAAATCAATAAATTCGCTTACATACTCCTAACCATTAAATTAACTTACATTATCCTATCTGGTAAACTCAATGATATATTTCTAGCAATAATATTCACTTACATCTTCCTATCAAGTGAATTTGTAGACCTATTTCTAGCCAATAAATTCTAGGACATTTTCCTAGCCAATAAAATGCCTCATTTCTTCAAAACCAGTAAATTCCACTTCCTCTAGCTATTACATTTTTATAAATACTTTCTGTAGGAAAAAATGTATTTAATTTGTTCTTGCCAATAAATTTATTTACTTTATTTTTGGGAATAATAATATTTAGCACCGCGTCTTACTACCCGTTCGGGTTATACGCTTTAAGTACTAATTACTCTAATGGATTAGGAATTGGGGAGGTTTAATCAGAGGAAGTGAACCCGCATTTGCGTGGAGGGAGAGTGGAAAAACATTTAGGAAAAACCACCCCCAGTTCACCCGACCGAGATTCGAACCTCGATCTCCCCGTCCTCAGCGGTCGAGCTCAACACGTCAAGCACGTTAGCCAACTACGCCACTAAGGCGGGTTTTTTGGAATTAAACTTCATTCTTTCTTCCTATTAAATTCAATTTTTTTTCTTCTTAGCAAATGAATTCTTAGTCATCACAATCTTTAATTTACTCTTACCCTTAATCTGCCTCTTTGCCTATTGGCCAGTGCCCCTGGATACTGATCTAGAGGTCCCGGGTTGAATCCCGGCTCTACCACAGGAATTTTTACTTCTAAAGGATATGGTTAATTTGGCTTAAAGTTAGGTTTAAGTTCTAAACTGGCTTCACCACACCTTCAACTATCATCACATCATCTCATTGCAGGTTGACACGTAGACAGCCTCCATGGTCCACCCTGGTCAACGTTCTGTTCCCAGAGAGAGGTTAAGAGTCTACATACAAGGTGACCTTACTAGGTACGGCATATCTAACGGTCAAATATGCTACAAGTTACGCTAAAAATACCTTACCCATTTAATCCCACGACTCCTTCTATATTGTAGATTTCAAAGTCTGTTAATCCGTGACATCATCCTGCCAGTAAATTCTGTGTCTTCCTCCAACTATTATCTTCTTTGTATTCTTCCAGGACATGATGAGTAGTGTGAATTAAAAAGAACTGCACCAGATTGTTCATGAAGGAAGGACGATGACAACAATGTCGTAGCAAACAAGCTTCATCCTCCATATTCAACCAGACACAATAAAGTGTATCCAGAACTCGAATAATCTCTGCTACTCAATTCTGTCATCGTTTCAGTAATTTATTTGAGATTCGACTGCCTTTTCAGATATCGGTTCACGTACGGCCAAACCAACGATCGCGCGTCAAAACACGCTGGTTACTGCGACCAATTAACACACAACATAATTGCGTTTCAGTGTGCTAGAGTACTTCAAACAGTGTCAGCCTGATTATGCATGCTAGCTTAGCGCTTCAAAATGTTGTTCCAAAAATAGATCCTCTTTTGTAAGTACGTATTGTATAAGTGTGTCTCTTACAAGGCTAATAAAGCACCAAACAATCAAATCACTTAACTTCTTAACAATTGTATTATATTGTACTAGCTGGTGTACCCGTTCTTCGCGCGGGGAATCTATAAAGTAGCTTTGTTATTTTTAGTATATAAAATTAATCACACGGAAAAGTAACCAAAACTTAGATTATGTTTGGATATTAATCCTTTATTGGTTTAAATTAGTTTACAAAACTTGAAAAATAGGCTGACCTTTGACTAATACACAATGACAAAATAGATATCTAATCGGAACATACAATATTCAATACAGACAATATTTAATATCTTGTCTGTTAGCGCTAATAAAACAATACTTTCTCTACCTGTAAGGTAACCAGAAAGTAAAATGAAAGAAGTGACCTAGCATATAAATAACTCGTTGTTAAATAATCAAAACAAATTAATTTTACATAGTAACAGTTAAAGTTTTGAAAAGAAATAGTTCATTTTCAACTTTTCTGGCCTAATTCGATTCTCTATTTGGAATCCACAACNTCATTTTCTAGAGAACAGTATCTTAAGACCTCTCGTAATTCTAAATTTTAGATTTCTAGGATGTTTAGAAGTTTTCGGATAACACATGCGAATGAAGAGATATAAAATTATATCGAATTAGAATAGTCAACACTAGGCCGCACCATTTATATAAATTATTCTTTAACAATATCAAGATAACCATGACAATCCCAAACCAAATGTGTCAACCGGTACATTTTAAAAACCATCTTTTAAACGAAACATTAATCAGCCCGTAAACTGAGTGCGCAAACCAATGCAGACCATAGAAAATGTAATAGTTGCCAAGAGCATAAGATAAAATGAGAAAATAAATTATAATTACAAAAACAAATTGGAATAAAAGCATCACAGTTTAGCAAAGAGCATTAATATAATAATAGGCTGTTAAATATACGGATTTGTCCCTGCAATTACCTGCCCAATTCAATTTTTTTTACTACAAAAACAAAAAATGTCTAATAGTTGTTAAATTTCGAGGCTTTTATTTATTAGATCCCGTTTTCAAGTTTAAATTATTTTATGATTATTTGGGGTGGTACATAATTGAAAATATTTCAATTTCTTACTACACCCAGAAATTCTTTTAGTATTATTTTTTGAGATTCTAATCTATCCCCCTCCTATTTTCACAATCTTGGTTACAAAATTTAAAAACAACTTTGGTACTTTTCTAGTTATCTGGGGTAGTCCATCCACGTTCCTGAAGAATTTCAATTTTCAGCCCCACTAAAAAGTATAGTTTTTTTATATTTTTGAAATTTCCTTTCCAACTACCTTCCACATCTCCTCACAATCCAATGACCCTTTTTTTTAATATACATGCTCAGACTCTTA
This sequence comes from Timema shepardi, assembly GCA_902151425.1. Classification (NCBI taxonomy): domain Eukaryota; kingdom Metazoa; phylum Arthropoda; class Insecta; order Phasmatodea; family Timematidae; genus Timema; species Timema shepardi. Next base: position 45,414 of record CABFVX010000503.1, on the reverse strand, counting down.
TGGTTATTCAAGTTTTTCCCTCTACATGTAAATATTTCAATTTTACACCATACGGAAAGGATTTTATTTTATTTGTTTAAGAAGTCTTTGACTACTGATAACGGGGGATCGGGGTTTTAATCTTGGCTAGTTGCACTGAGAAAGGGGTTTTTCATTGTTTTCCACTTTTCCTCCATGAAAATGCCAGTATACTTCCTCTACAGTTCAGTCTTACTCATCCTTAACACATGATCATAATTAGAATATAGGGTCATAGACCAAACGGGTAGTATAGCGCAATTATAAAAACAAACAATAAAAATTCAAAGTTCGTATCGATAAGGTATTTAATTTCAAACGAATTTTAGCAGTTCTTCTAGTGACATTTTATTATATGCATCATAATTCACTAAACCAGCGCACCGGAAGCAGTTTTGAATAGTGGCCTTTTCCACACTCCTCCACGCCTTTTCGGCAAAAGGGATAGCATAGCAAACAGCGAATTAAGCTATCTGTCTTTTCTTACTGCAACCGCGGTATGAAGCTTAGCCTAAGTCCATGTGGTTGGTTGTCTGTACTCAGCCTTCCATCTCCTTCCCATTCAGTTGCTTTATGTGCTACCAAGATAAGAACTTTGGTATAGAAATAGTGTTTCCAAATCTTAGGTTCAAACGCCAATATAGGTTTGTTTTCAACGAGTTAGAATGGCAATTTCCTTCGGAAATTTTGGTTTTTAGGTTCACTAAAACCGTTCATAATGAACGAAATTTTTCAACATATTTTATAGTGAAATGTATGTGTAACAGAACAAATTAATTATGTCCATTGTAGTATGTAGACAGATGTTCACTATAACCATGGTTGAATAATGTATATAATAGGAAGGAAGGCACAATCTTTGTATTCTCTGAGTACGCAGATATATTCCAAGTTTCGGCTTGCTAGTTCTCTTGGTTTTGGAGATAACTATGACAGTCACGCAATCCTAATCGTAAGGCTATAAATATAGTATTTAGAAGTTAAAAAAGTACCTGTGTCACATTCTCAAGTGTCCCTGAGTACAAATGCTAGGCTATTCCTTTTCTATGTTTAATGGTTTTGGAGCTACATATCTTATCACGTGATTTAAGGCATCAAACTTACAATATAATTTAAAGGTGAAGATAATAAATCCGAGATGCGCACACCAATATTTCCTCCGGGAAGTAAATCTATGCCAAATGTAAGTATTTTTTCTTGATTTTAGTGCCAGGTTCACAAAAGTATAGATAATAAATCAACGCTCAATTTATACTCCTCGGTTTTGTATGATGATAATGGGAAGAATCAGATTTATAGAGGTTGAAGCAGCTTATGTGTTAACCAGACGTGTAAGTTATTTCCAAGCGAAATTTCAGCACAGTCGGTGTGGTGGTTTTTGCGTGGAAGATTAATACATACAGATCAATTAACTTTTCTATACAAAATAGGTAGATGAATCATATTACAGAGAAATCAATAGTCGAGAGAATTATTACCCTGAAGGCTCGGATACCGACTGTGGCACATGGGTTTGATAGTCATCATTTCAAAGATTTCCCAAACTCAACTAAAAGTATATCTCATACTAGATCACAAGCTACTGATGCTATACAATTAACACTTATTTTAGATCATCAGCTACTGAAGTTATTATACTATTAACATCCATCCTACATCATTAGCTACGGATATTATTATACTATTAACATCCATCCTACATCATCAGCTACTGATATTATTATACTATTAACATCTATCCTACATCATCAGCTACTGAAGTTATTATACTATTAACATCCATCCTACATCATCAACTACTGATGTTATTATACTATTAACACTCATCCTCTAACATCACTCTTGAAGTTATTGTACTACTAATATCTATCTTATATCACCAGTTACTGATGTTAAATTGTTAACATTCATTCTAGATCATCAGATACTAAAGTTGTTATACTATTAACATCCATCCTAAATCATAAGTTAGGCCTACTGATGTTATTATACTAAAAACACCCATCATATAACATCACTCTTAAAGGTATTGAAATATTAATATCCATCTTATATCGCCAGCAACTAATGTTATACTATTAACACTAATTTTAGATAATCAGCTTCTGATGTTATACTATTAACACTCATTCTAGATCATAATATACTGATGTTATACTATTAACACTAATTCTATATCATCAGCTACTTATGATAAATTATTAACACTAATTCTGGATCATCAGCTACTGATGTTATACTATTAACACTAATTATATCTCATCAGCTACTAGTGCTATTATAGTAATACTACCCCTGATGTAAGCACACATTTTATATTATGTTAGCACTGCATTTGACTACCCAATTGGCTTATAAGCATAGCCTATGTACTAAATATGCTTGTGTGATAAAGATGAGAAAGGTTAAATTTAGAGAAAGTGTATCCGCATTTCCATCAATGACCATTAACATTCAACGCGGATAAATAGTATTCAATGCTATTGTATTATTAACCATATCCTAGATCATCAGCCTCCATACTAAATCATTGATGAATTTGTATTACTAACATCCTTTCTAAATCAGCCACTGGTGTTATTCTAATAACATCCATTCTAGATCACCATCACTTAATATTAGTATTATTTTACTGACATCGACTATAAATCACTGTTGATTTTGTTCTACGCACATTTATGTACTGTAAATTATTTGTTCAAAAATAAATAACGTTCTGTACTCACAAATTAGCATTTCAGAAACGTGGTTCTTCTTGTTTATTCCACAACAAATTCAAACATTAATTAACTTGTGAAGGTCAAAGAGATCTAAAAATTCCTCTAAGAACTGAAATGTATTTTTCTATCTAGATGTTAAATATTTTCTTAATAAAAATCGTTGTGATTTATTCTAGTAAAATGTTGTAATAATAATATTATTATAAATAAAAATTAATAAAATAATAATACGGAGTATGTTACATTTCCTACCACTTTATTAAAATCTATTTTTGTGTTTAAAAATAATGTTGGATTTTCTGTAAAGTGTAATCTGGAAAAACATACAATTATTATTTTTTCCCAATAAAAGTGTTTTTAATGTATTATTATATTTTCAATTATCAATTTTTAGCTATAATATTTTACTAAATTAAATAGAAACAACCCAGAACTTTCCTTACCTCAGTCAGGAATTTGAAAAAATGGGCCTAATACATATTTATTGTATTTTTCGTAGGAGGCTGGTGCTTGGGAAAGGCTAGAGGAGATTTCTTGGGATGTAGGCACGGTTAATATATTCAGCTAAAATGATGACACCTCATTTTATAGATCAGGGGTTCGTAACCGGGGGTATCCAAGATCTAATATTTTTATAGCTTTCATATAAGGGGCTTTCATTGGAAATCTGGCTATAGCTTGTGCAGCTGTGATTTGCCTTTTTTATATAAATATATATGATAGAATACTTATGATTTTCTTTCAGTTGTTCAGTTCCTAGCTATCCATATGTATAGTAAAACTCCGCCCTTGACATATTGGGCACATACATATTGGGGGTCTGTTATAGTAGAAAGATTAAGAGCCCCTATCTTAGATCATCAGCCCCTAAAGCTATCATGCATACTATTAATATCCACCCTAAAATATAAGTAACTTCTGTTATTTTACTAAAAACAACAACAAATATAATTATGTAATGCTAATATTATTCTATTAGGACCCATTCTAATTAATCATACTCGCTGTTTTATACTACTATCACACATACTAGATACAAATTACCTCTATTTTATACTACTAACACACCATCCTAGATAATCAGCCTCTGATGTTATTATACTAATAACACACATCCTAAATCACAAACCCTTGATGTTATTTTACTAGCACACACCCTAGATCCCCAGCACCTGGTGTTAACTAATCGGCTTAACATTAATAACACACATACTAGATCACTATCCCTTGATTTATTCTATTAAAACTTATCTTGGATAATCAGTCCCTGATATTATTACAATAATAACACACATACTAGATCACTCTTGATGTTATTTTACTAAAACATATCTTGGATCATTCCCTGATATTATTAAAGAAATAACACACATACCAGATCACCAACCCTTAATGATATTGCACTAGCACACATCCTAGATATTCAGCCCCTGATATTATTACTATTCTAATAACGCAAATCCTAGATTATCAACCCTTGATATTATTCTACTAACATGCATTCTAGATCAGCCCTAGGTGTTATTATACTATAAACACAAATTCTAGTTGTTTTGCTCCTGATGTTATTATACTAATAATACACATCTTAAATCGTCAGCTACTGATGTCATCATTATATTAATACATGTCCTAGATTATTCCCTGAGGATATTATTATAAGAACATACATCCTAAATAATAATCCCTGATGTTGATATTCCCATTCATGCCCGTACGTATCTTTATATTATTGCACTAAATAGGTCCTACATTTGATGGACCTCCCTCCATGATGCATCAACAAACAGCCACGTGGGACTTGAGGATATGCAACAATTGCCATTATTGAGGAGATAAGTTATTTTCTCACCTCACACATGCACACACATGGAGACTAGAGGGACAGACCCTCAAATCAAGCGTGGCTCAGGTCACCATAGGTCAATGTCAATCAACAAAGCCACAATATCACCTTCACAAAATGTATAGAGGTGTTATGTTCTAAGGCTCTAATAGTGTCAGGCTCAACACATACATAAGGGTAGTTTGCACCCTGGAGTAGAGCTCTATTGATGTGACAGTTCCCGCCCAAACAGACTCCAAGGTCTGGAACAACACCCAGTTCTCAACTATCCCACACCAAGTGTTGTTAGCAAACCTTCTCTCTGTATGGTGGTGTTACTTACTGTGGAGCAGTTCCTATGACGAGGGTAGAGCCGCCCAATCCCCTCACGTCTCAGTGACAGGCGGTCGAAGTCACAGACACAACTCACTCACTGACTGTCAACTCTCGACTGTCTCGCGCGCCCCGCTTGGTCGAGCGCGAGGAGGGGAGAGCGCATGCGCACTGGAGTAGGATGAGTAGCAGCGCTCAGACGCCTGCAAACACAATTACGTCAAACAACTAAACTCCTCTCCGACCCCCCCTCGCCCCTGGAAAAACCATCCCCTCCAGAACCTGCCGCCAAAGCGATAAAATATTTGCTCAGCTTCAGTTAGAGAGCCATACAATAATAAGAAAAGGGGGTGGAGGGTTTTGTTCGTGGACTGGCTGAGGAGGGTGGGGGGTAATTTTCCCAGGGTTTCTTTTTTTCTATTAGCCATGCAATAAAGAGGGGAGCCATATTTGATGGATTGATGCAGCGCTAAAACCCAATTTATCTGTCTTTTTGTGCCCAGTAGATGATTGTCGGCCACGTGACCCGAGCTTGCATCAGTTCTAGGAGTGTTGTGCAGAAAGGGACTAACTCCACCCAACGACTGGCCCTGTGAACAAACCTTAGCATTAGTCTAGTTGTGGGGCCAGTCACGTGGAGCGTTTGTTTACAATGTTCCTACCGTGTTCCAAACAGACCAATGTGGAATAAAGAGAGTAGCTTCAGAGAAGTCAGAATGTTGTCAATATTGTCTCAAGCTGTGTCAACAGAGGACCTCGTGTTTGCTCTTTGATAGCTCCTCGTACTCACCTGAATCAAACACAGGTCGATAAGACTCTGTGACTAGCCTCTTTTCGTGATAACAGCTGAGACAGGCGACACACAAGACACCTCCATGGACTTCTCGCACGAAAACAAACACTGTCTGGTGTGCAATGTTGGGGTGCTATTCTTTGGGAAGATGTTCTAATTTTGTGTTGCAGGGTATAAAGAGATAGTACTAATTCTCAGTAAATATCATGTTTCATTATATTACTCTTCTGGTTTATGATTACAAAAGCCATAAATAGATAGCGCCTCGTAACCTTTCACAGTAAAGCTCGGCATATTGAGAGAACAGCTAACCTTTGTCATTCGCCGCTGTATGTTAAATCATGAGGGCGGCCATCTTGGTCCAGTCAACTAGAGGGTTTCAATTCTTTGTGACAAATCGTATTTGATATTACCGTAGTTTTTATTTTACACAAGTGATTTTAGTTCGTACGTTTAACAAATTATGAAAAAGCTACAAGTATATTCCTAACACCCTTCGGCTCTCAAAATAAAGCTATAAGAATATGCAATCCGACAACTGGACCATGATGTTAATAATATATAGTTTTATTAGAAATATGAAATAAAGTAATGAGTCTTTTTGGTACTGAAATGGATGCAAAATGGTTCCTAGCTTTCTCTATGCTTGTACATATTTATAAAGGATTAAAATACTGATTGTCTATCTAGGAAACATCGGAATTCATTTTTATATATTTAAGTGACACCATTTAATATGTAGGCCGACTTACAAACTCATTTTTTAAATAGTTTTCCTGTGGTATTTCTGATTGCACTCTACTACAGTCTCATAATCAGGCTGGCCTAGCAAATTACCATGGATTGGGTGAGACTTGTCAGCAATCAGATAATGTGAGCAGCTTATATATTTAATCTGACGCAGGAAGTGACCTGGCAGCAGTCAGTGAATGTGATCAGCTGGTAAGTAAGCGGTCACAGGAAATGACCATGCAGTGTATGAAAATTTAGTGGACACTGGAAGTGACCTGTCACCAGTCAGTGAATGTATAAGTCAATGGACGCAGGAAGTGAACAGTAAATGTATGTTTAAGTCAGTGGACGCAGAGAGTAACAAGTCGGTGTTATGTGTAAATCAGTGGACGCAGAAAGTTACCATTCATTGCATGTATAAGTCAGTGGACATAGGAAGTGACCGACCATTGTAGGTATAATTCAGTGGGCGCAGGAAGTGACTAGTCAATGTATAAGTCAGTGGACACAATAAGTGATCTGTCAGCGGTTGTGTATGTCCCATGACTAACATGTCTGCGTCATTAGAGCAGTTACCGGAGACCTCTCCTTTGACATCTCACATTGATCGGTTATTGGTAGACACTCTTCACTGCCGCCATCTGAACAAACTCTCCCCCTCCCCACTTAACAATAATGCGCCTTCATACTTGTACAATGTACAATACTATCTTCCTTGTCAACGCAACATACGTCACAATTTGTCAAAGGGGAAAACATATGATAATTTCTACAAGGAGTAGTTTTCTAAGCTCTAGTTACATCCAGCAGTTGTAACTAGTACAAGAAGTTGTGGTCTCTATAAATAAAAGCTTCTACACGAAGTAATTTCTTCACTTATTTAGTGAAAAAAGTAGTTTTTAGATGGCTAATAATTCATGTCACCTGCTGTAACTGTATTACGTAGTTTCTGGAAAGAATAATGTATGTAAGTATCAGTTTCTTTACGGAGTAGTTTTTACAAAGAGCAGTTTCTCCTAGGAGTAGTTTATACAAGTGGTAGTTTTTCAAAGAGTAGTTTATACAAAGAGTATTTTCTCCTAGGAGTAGCTTATACAAGTAGTAGTTTGCTTATGTATGATTCCTTCCAACCACTGTAGCTGTTAGAAATAGTTTCTAAAAGTTTCTGCAAGTAGTAGTTTCTATTTTTTTAAGTAGTTTATGTAGGGAGTATTGTCTTCAAGGAGTAATTTCGTAAGGAATAGCTTCTTCCAAAAGTTGTAACTGTAGGAAGTAGTTTCTGTAAGTTGTTGAGTAAACAGGTACAGACCAACAATGAAAGGCATGATCCATTATTAATTTTAGTTTCTAGTGGATGTACTAAGGTACAGTCACAGCAATGAAAGTTAGGAGCCAGTATGAGTTTCTAGTGAGTGTAACAAGCTACAGTCACAGCAATTAAAGGCAAGGGCGAGTAATGGTGTCTAATGGGTGTACTGAGGTACAGCCACAGCAATAAAAATAAGGAGCTAATATTAGTTGCTAGTGAGTGCACAGAGGTATAGTCACAGCAAGGAAAGGCAAGAGCCAGCCGGAGTGCGAATTGTTCGTTGTTGCAGAAGGTAAAGTTTCAAGCTCCAGCGCCTCCTCTCATCCTTCCTGCCAACTTTTATTAAGTCGTGTTTAAGACGATTCTCGTTTTGAATAATAATCCTAATAATTTTCTTGAGCAAGTTAGAATTATATATATAACAACTAAGCTATCAGCCCCAGATGGTGCGACAACTTGAAGAATTAGTTTTGGAAGAGGGAATATAGTTAGCGAAAGTGTTTCTTGCTGTTTGTGAGTGGAAGAGAAGTCTAAGTACCGATAACTGTTTGGCCTACTAATTCAACTGGGCTCTCTAATTACGTATCATATATCATTATATTTTATTTAGCAAAGGACTTGATTTTTATGTAGACCTTAGATAGCTACTATCACAGGTTCAAACTATTAATTATTTTTACCCTTGGATTTATCTTGGAATTTGAACATATGGACAGTTCATTTACGGTGTACAGACCTGGTACAGTCAATTCAAAGAGTACATAGCACGTATAGTCACAAACACTTGTGTACAGTTAATAGTACTTTATTATCATCGGTGACCTGGCGGTCTAGGGGTAAGGTGTCAGACTCCTATGCTGGTGGTTGGGGTTCAATCCTCGGTCCCGGCACAGATTTATCTGATTACCAAACCCTTCCTTCACCTCTGAAATACATCTTGTGAATGTGGGGAATGCCAGGCCTCCACCGTGGTTCGGATTCAACATTAAACTGTAGGTTATCCATTTAATCTCTACAATCACCCTACCATTACACATTAGCGTAAGTGCGTATAACCCGAACGGGTAGTAAGACGCGGTGCTAATAATAATAATTTATTATCATTGGTATTTACTTAGTCTTTTTAACAAAGCTTTATTTAAGATGCTACTATCAAACAATGTTATTTGAGTGTTGTTCAAAGTTTGTTCAACTCCACAGAAGTTCCAATATATATTGTCACAGCCTACAGCTACTTATGTGATTCTAAACGATTCTAGGAAAAAATCGCAAGTGAAAGAAGCGCTCACGAAAACTCCGCACAGAAAAAATAAACCACAACCATAAATGCTCACAGGAAAAAAGCTCACACGGAAAAATGCCCACATGAAAATTGTTCAAACGAAAAATGCTCACGCGAAAAAAACTCACGGAAAAAAAGCTCATACTAGCAGTGCGCACACGGAAAAATGTCCATTGAGACAAATGCCCCCATTCATTTTTACTTTCTCATCAAAAGAGAAAGTATTGTAATTGTGAAAAAATTGAAATCGAAATACAAAATGTAAACAAGAAAAAAACTGCATTTTACAATTCTGTCATTCTCCTTTTCTGTCTGTCTGTCTATGTGTGTGCTCAAACTTGATTTTTAATTTTTACAAGTTTATACCTCCGGATTTTTTTGATTTTTTTTTTTTAATTTTCACATTAGCCCTCAAATTAAGGATTATGAGTGCTTTTTTTTCCAATTTCGAAAATGGCCTTAATGATTTTGATTTAAATTGATGTATAGACTATGTTTGACCTCCCAAATAAGTGCGATAACACTTTATATTTGGTTTTTGGATAAGAATTAGTTGAAAGGCTGATGAGTAATTTTAGAAAATTCGAAATATTTTGAAAGCGGCTCTAACGATTTTGTTCAAAATTTGTAAATTTGGTATGTATGTCACTACAAAAATAAATTGTACGGAACTCCGCACGGACTTTCTCGCTCTATTGTTGAAATATGTAGACATTTACTCAAAACTCTAAATATAATATACACTAGAGAACCTGTGAACAAATTGTGCTATAATTACAAACAATTTTTTTTACTCGCGGCTATAAATTTTATAATTTTATTCCTAAAGAATTAACGTCTTCATTTGTACATCTGGACCAATAAAAAATATCGATATTGGGCCTCCAAGGGTCAACCCTTCGTATTAAAATTTTGACTTCCGGTTAAAATACTCGACATTTTATTAGGGGATGCACATCTTATGGTTATCGCATTGCTATTAAATTTCTCTTTTATAAATTTTGACCATTAAAATAGGTAACTATTGACCATTGGGTATAAAATGAGAGAGATAAATCATTGCTGTAACAGAGGTGGATCCAGGAATGGATCATGGGAGGAGCACGTCCCCCTTCAAGGTATTAAACCAATTAAATCAATGTTAAAGTCACTACTAGTTTTATGGTCACGTAATACTATCTCACTAACCAGATTTCATTTTTCAAAATTTTTATTGGTAACATTATTAAATGATTAATATACGGTAATTATTATTAATACTTAAAACAATCACATTAAGTATTAAAATGGTGAAAATGGGCATTCATGAAACTACCCAAATTTAAGTTGTGTGCATCTCACTTTGTTGCACAAATATTGTTTAGGCTGAAATTTATTTTATCATTTTTATTACTACTTTTTCAATGCTTAATAATAAATAAAGATCTTTAAAATAATTTATTTTTAAATAACGTGCTTTAAATAAGATCTTTGAATAATACCACACACATAACTTGTTGTTATAATGTTTAAACTTATTTCCCCCTTAGTAATCACTAAATATGTTATTATTTTCTTTCAATAAATTTCAATACTAATTGCAAATTTCGTGTTATACCCTTCATTAGAGGATTATTCTCAAATTTAGTGTTATACTGAAAAATTACTCAAAGATTTCCTCTCAAAGTTTGAAGTATTTTTATGTCAAAATTTATTGACGCCCCAACTCGATCCAGATGGGATCACCCACGTCCCTCCCGCTCTCACAAAAATCCTGGATTCACCCCTGTGCTGTACAAACACTTACCCTAAGAGGTTAAAGGAAAAACATCAAATTCTTGAAAGACTTACTTATTTGCTTACTCTATGGCATTAGAGAATTATTGCGTTTGAACTTAAGTAGTATATGTTTACAACTAAAGCTCACAAAATTATATTGATATATTTGCCAATGTATCAGAAACTATTGATTTTATAAAAATATATTTCAAATAAAAGTTTTTTACTTTTAATACTAATAAAATTGTACAGTGATAAGTTATTTAGTATCTCAAATAGTTGCGGAGATATAAAACATTTTTGCTTCTGTAAGGAACCCTAAAATTATTTTCATGGGAAAATGAAAACAAATCCATTCTATTTGTAATCTTAATCAACGCTTAGGTGCGAACTTTAATCAAAATTGTTACAGCCTATTCTGAAATTTTTCTCAATTAGAATTTACGCGTCAGACCGGAATTCTTAAAATCATTTTGACGAAAAATTGAGGCTATTCATCTAGTTTGTAATATTTATCGAAGTTTAGAAATGAAATTTAATCAAAATCATTAAAGCCAATTGTAATAAAATCATTTTTTTTCGCTTTCTGCTCTTAAGGAAACTACCCTTAATTTTAGGGTTGGATATCCAATTACAAAATTTCCTCGGGGTAATCGTATGAAAACCCTAGATACCGAGTCTAAGCCCAATCGGTAAAATAATTTAGGTTCTAGTCTGAGGTACAGACTGACAGACAAATGAGATGGACAGACAGACGGCATTACGAAAACAACTTTTTCGGATTCGGAGGATCGTGAAACGTCGACATTCATCAAAATCTTGAGTTCGTTTTTTTTAATGATCACAATACTTGCTCTGCCTGTAACAATATTGATATTGACTCCCCAAGGATCAACACTTCATATTAAAATGTCGACTTCCAGTTTAATTTTTTTAGAGTAATAGTCTTTATTTTATTTATTAAGTAGCTTACTTATTAAACTACACTAGCATGTAGATTTAACTTAAATGTATAATTAAATGTATAATTAATTATAACTCTATTTTGATATATTTTTGTATTTTATTTGAACCCTAAGCACTTGTTATAAACATATGCTATGTTGTTCTAGGGCCAGAATTTTGATTACCAAAAATACGTCGAAATGTATCCATAAAATGACACTAACAATTCCAAAAAATTACTTTAAATTAATAAAAAGACCCAAATAAAAGTGAATGCAAACTCTATGAATGCACAAGAATAAATCAAACTCGCACTTTACAAGTGTAAACAAAAAGGCTAGAAATGCAATACCCCAATCAAACTTGCATTCCGTTAAAAATTAACTTTGATTTATAATCTTTTTCGTGTGGGCATTTTTCCATGTGAGCATTTTCGTGTGAGCAATTTTTCGTGTGGGTGTTTATCCTTGTGCGCGTTTTTCTGTGCGGGCATTTTTTCATGTGGGCATTTTTCCTTGTGGGCATTTTTCCATGTGAGCATTAGTGCACGTCCAAGTTTAAGCAGTTCAACAATTCAACGTCGGCAGCGAAAATTGTTACCCTGTGATTCTTATATTGTAGCATGTAACAAAACAAGTCTTAAAGGTAAAGATGGCCATTGTTGGTCTTCTGTATCAACAAATAAGCCATATTGTCCACATTCGCCAGGGACCAAAGGACTGCGCGAAAGATATGTACCGTTCACCACCTCCAACTCTAGCCGCTAGAGGCCACAATAGCCAAGAAGAGGATAGGCGGAATCTATAAGGAATTTAATGTAACAAAAATAGGAACATTTGCAAGTTTAAGAAGTAATTGAATTATGTATTCAAAGTAAGACAACAGAGGAAAATATATAATACTTGGCCGACCTCACAAGGCGACCTGATTAGTGTTGAAAAACATGTAAATATAGCATAGACTGCGCTTGCGCAGTATATTTGAGAATATATTTATCAGTCTCAAAGTAATAGTAGCCCTTGAAGAAGACTACGTTTGAAACAAAAGCGTTATATCATAAATTATTTATTCATATGAATTAGTCTGGAAGAGACCCAATAATAATCAAAAATCGTTAATATAATAATAAAAGGCTTAAAGAGCTCCTCTACTTGGTTAACAAAGCGGTTGAATCACCTTTGTGAAATCAGACTCGACAAACAGATTAAATCATTAAACATTTGAAACATTATATTATTAAAGAGCCTGAACTCTAAAAGTATAAGGTATTTCAATTATTGGAATATTAAAGAGATTAAAGAGCTCTTATACACGGTTAACAAAGCGCCTGAATCACCATTGTGAATTCTGACTAAACAGATTGAACCATTAAACCTTTGAATCCTTAATATTTTAATAAAGAGCTTAAAGAGCTCCTCTACACGGTTAACAAAGCGCCTTAATCACCTTTGTGAATTTCAACTAAACCATTAAATTTTAAGATTAAATTTAAATTCACATATCAATTCTGATCAAAATAAATTACACAAAGGTGTGACTTTCCAACATAACCCAAACTTCTGTGGGCCTATTACTTCCACCAACTTTGAAGTAGTCGAGAAGATTTCGACTTGTTAATATTAAACATTATAATAGAAAACAAAGCAATATTACATTAGAATTCTGATAATTTCTCACTAAACGAATCGGTTATTGTTAAAGTTAAAGCTTATAAACAACAACAAAATCACTTTTATAATTTCTCTAAACAAAATACGTCTACAAAATATTATATATAATTTAGACATTATCAAATTTTAAAGTTAAACAATTATTGGTAACCACAAGTGCAGTAAAATTTATATTTAAACTATATTTTCCAAGTAAGAAAAAGAATCAATAAGTGGCTACCTACTAATAAGTCTTAGGCCCAATCTTACAATGTCACGTTAAAGTCCTCGTAACTTAACCGTTTGTAAAGTCTATCCGTTGGTTAAACTTAGCGTTGCGTTTTACAATACTATTTTTATGTACGCGTCAAATTACGGATAGGTGCCTTATATCAGTTCTTAGCGTTAATTTTCTCGGAGCGCTAGATTTGTGTCAAAGCTTTTGATTGGCCTAACTTGACCATAGAGAATATAGCCAAGTCATTACAACGTCTATGGAACTGTTATGAAAAAATCAATCAAAACGAGTTCAATTCATCAAATTTTTTGAGGTTATCTACTATATTTTATCATATTTATTTTCCTGTTAAAATGTCTGTTGAGAATCATAAACGCGAACGAAGTGTAAATTTTAGCAAAGAAGAGGAAATGTTGCTGATTGAATTAATAGGTAAATACAAACAAAGGATTAAAATAAACAAAATGATGCTGTAACATGGAGACAAAAAAATGAAGCTTGGCAAAAACTCTGTAGTGAATTTAATGCAGTAAGTGGATCGATTCCCAGATCAATTTCAAACCTAAAATTTAAATTTGATAATTTAAAAAGGAAGACGAGGAAAGTGTCGGCCCACAACAAACACGAGATTTTCAAAACCGGGGGTGGTGTGCCAAATTTTATTAAAGACCCGGTTCTGGACAAGATAGAAGACATGCTGACCATCTCTATAAAAGGACTGGACAGAAGAATTTCTAAAACTGTATTTTTGTTTTTAGACGAAAACGTAAAAAAAAATTCATCGTTATAAAATTCCAGGAAATTCTTTCGTTCTGAGTATCTCTTCGTTCTTAGAAGCCTTGGGTTCCTTAGAAGGTGTAACTTATCTTCAAAGTCGTCATAATCAAACAATAAATCAGCCATTTCATAATATAAATAAAAGTAACCTCACTTTAATAATAACAACAATCGCCTTGAAAACAATAGGGTGGAGTGTTTAACGTTGTTAATGTGGACGTTATGTTTGATAACCGGAAGGTAGACCTCGCGTTAACTTTACAAGCACATTTACGTGAACATTAGCACTAACCAAACATTGTAAAATCAAAAGTAGTGGTCGTTATCGCTTAGTCTCATGTTAAGCCCTAACGAATAGAATAACATGACATTGTAAAATTGGGCCTAAATATTACAAACTATCACCTAAGCGGCAAAAGGAAACATTAAGTGTTCCATAAAACAATTTTACTTTCAAAAATAAATCTTTTAGTGAGAAACTACTGACGCCTACACTGAACGATTTTAATCACATAATTAACTAAGTGTTCAAACACCCAAACCCATTATAGGTCGATTATGTTTAAATATTTAACAAAATGTAAAGATTTTATGTTTTGTCATTCTGGAGCTATTATGTCCAATTCCAGACCAGGACCTATCGTGGTGGTGTCGGAATTAATAGTCAACCATGTTCCGAAGTCCGAAGTCAAATAGCATGCTCTGATGCTCCCTGAAGGGGAGCACGAGAGCAAGTTATCTGAGCACCAGCTTTATATAGGTCTAGTTGATGGATATGAGGGGGGGCGGCGGGGATAATTTTCATATTAAAAGTATAAAACCACGTTGCGAGCACGTGCTAGCAGCATGATTCTCTTGTTAACAACCGTCATCATCCAGACACGTCTTTCCGGAAATCTGGTGAGTTGGCAGTGAAGATCACATGAGTTTATCTGTCGGCCAGCTAGGCCAATCAGCATAAGCTTATACTGTTTCTGCATTATGTGAGGACGAATTTTGTGAACTTATAGGAATACTTATTTGATCCACTGCAGCAAAGGACAATCATCCACATTCCAAGGATATGTTCAATTCCTAGTATAGTGGCAGTAGATACAACTCTTCTATGAGCTGCAACAGGTTTGATTTCATTATTAAGTGCTTACGATTCGATGATCGTGCAACAAGAGAAGAAAGAAAATAATAAGATCTTTTGCTGCGTTACGATAAATCTGGTAATATTTTATAGTGAGTGTATGGAATATTATAAACCCGGTTCGTATCTTACTATCTATGAAAAATTATTAGCTTTAGATGTATATGCAGTTTTAGGATGTACATATCTAATAAGTCAGCGAAATATGGAATCAAAATTGTAATTATATGTGATACTGCCACAAATTACATTATTGACGCAGTCCCGTATCTTGGTAAAGGTACGACAACCAAGGGTATGCCTCTTGCAGATTATTTTGTCAAAGAACTGACTAAAACTGTTCAAGGTTCAAATAGAAATATAACATTCGATAACTGGTTCGTATCGGTCCCTTTCGCTATTGATATGTTGGATTGCAAGTTCACTTCTGTTGGAACGCTACATCATAATAATAGAGAAATACCACAAGCGATGTTAGTCACCAAAAAAGAAAATCTGCCTCATCTAGGTTTGTTTTTATGGTCCCAAAACAATGGTATCATACAAAACTAAGAACAATAAAGTAGTTCTATTATTGTCAACATGTGATGAAAAGCCAAACATCAATGAACAGACCAAAAAACCTGATATTATTGAGTGTTACAATTCAACAAAAGGGGCAGTTGATACGATGGATCTAATGTGTAACCAGATGGCATGCAGTAGAAAAACAAGGTGGCCAATTTGGTTTTTTATGGTATGATCAATTTAACTTTGGTAAACTCATATGTGATATAATATGTTAATAACAAAGTAAGTAAAGGAGAGAAACCAATAACATGACGTCAGTTTGCTAAGTATCTACACTGTGAACATGTGCGGCCATGGCTTCAACGCCGTCTTGAAATGTATAATCTTCCGCGGCCACTTCTTCAAGAGATAGCGGAAACCCTAAAAGTAAGCCAACCTATATAGAACATCAAGGAAAGTGCTGTGAAGGATGCGTAAAGGAGACTTTAGATGTTTATCATATTTTAGGTTAAAGGAAAAACGTTTTATTTTTGTAAATAAATTATAGCTTTGTGTATATTTTTTATTTCTTACTGAATTAGCTATGCTCGTCTCAGAGACTAATCTTTAGCTTTAACGTGATTCCTACAACGCCTTAGCTTTCCAGGGCTAGCCCCACACCATGAATCTACCTCCTGGGCTTAAGGCGAGGTACCATAACGTCTTTCCTCTTGTTTTAGGGCTCGTCAGCCAATTTAAGTAGTTTGTATAAGACACAAGGATTTACGACTGAGTTCATAACCCACATAACACGTTATAAGCTCCTAGTTATGGTGAACTCCTATCAACCAGTTATTGTCTTTTTAAAACCAAACATCTTAGGCTGAGATTTCAACCGACGATATCTTTAGGTTAAGTAACCGGCACTTTGAACCGAATGAGTATCTGCCGGGCCTCCCCTTACCCACGCGACCAACAAGTTAACGAACTAACGAGATAATGAGATGACGGGGAAACAAAAACTACTAGCAAGAAACACACACACAAAAAACAGCCCCCTTTCCTCTAGAGGGGGCCTCGTTAGGGAGACTACGCCCCCTTTGAATACTGACAATGTAGCGTTAATTAAAACAAGCGTTAATTAAGTAAACAAACTGAAAACTGTTCTTCCTCCCGCTCTCCTCCCCGCTCCTGAGGCAAGTCTCGGCAGTTGATAAATGGAACCAAGAGAGAGAGGGAGAGAGAATGATAGAAAGACATACAGTTAATTGATTTGTTGTTTGAAGGTTTGCAAGAGGATGGAGGCTCTATTATGTTACCAACTTAGCGGTCTAGTCTACCCTGCCAGGACCAGGCTTGTGTTTGCTCTTCTCGTTGGTGGGAACTCTTCACTGCAGTTATTTGAGAAGCCCCTAGTTGTGTCCCTTGGACCAGGCACCTACTCCTTGTCATAGCGGGAACTACAACACTAGGACCTCATCATGGTTGGGACTACAACTCTAGGGATTCGTCAGAGCAGGGACTATAACACTATGATCTCGTCAAAGCAGGAGCTACGACAACAGTACCTCATCACAGCAGGAGCTACAACAATAGTACCTCATCACAGCAGGAGCTACAACACTAGGACCTCATCATGGCAGGGACTATAACACTAGTACCTCATCACAGCAGGAGCTACAACACTAGTACCTTACCACAGCAGGGACTATAAAACTATGACCTCATCACAGCAGGGACTATAACACTAGTACCTCATCACAGCAGGAGCTACAACAACAGTACCTCATCATGGCAGGGACAACAACACTAGGACCTCATCACAGCAGGGACTATAACACTAGTACCTCATCACAGCATGAGCTACAACACTAGTACCTTACCACAGCAGGGACTATAAAACTATGACCTCGTCACAGCAGGAGCTACGACAACAGTACCTCATCATGGCAGGGACAACAACACTAGGACCTCATCACAGCAGGGACTATAACACTAGTACCTCATCACAGCAGGAGCTACAACAACAGTACCTCATCATGGCAGGGACAACAACACTAGGAGCTTATCATGGTAGGAACTACAACACTTGTACCTCATCACAGCAGGAGCTACAACAACAGTACCTCATCATGGCAGGTACTACAACACTAGTACCTCATCACAACAGGGACTATGACACTAGGCCCTCATCATGGTCGGGACTACAGCGATAGGGCTTTGTCAATGCAGGGACTACAACACTATGACCTCTTCATGGCAGGGACTACAACACTAGGGCTACGTCAATGTAGGGACTAAAACACTAAACTCACAATATAATATCTAAAGTAATATCTTAAGAGATATTTCTAAACGTCTAATTGCTAATATTGATGTGAAATATAATCGGTGTATATATAATTAGTTTATATTTTGTTTTCAATCGGTGGGGCTATTAATATTTATTTGGGTGATAGAACTAAGTACAAACTATGAAGAAATTGTTAGTTGGTAAGAAGGTGCACAGACAATGTTCTTCAAATCAGGAGCACATAAAATGAACCTGCCTGCTAAATTGTCTCGAGCACGTTTCCTCTCTACGTCCTATTGTACATGGAAAGAGAACTGATTGAAGCGCCCGACATTGTAAGTGCAGTTATTCTTCAGTCAATCAATCCCGCCTCTATTGTCGTACCGATAACTCCACTAGTTCTTACACTAGCCACTGAAAGATGGATGGCGGGGTCTCCAGTAGAAGGCACGCTAGTAATCTATCTCCCTGGGGCAGAAAAACACAAGGGAATACCGGCTACTGCATCATTTTATGTCTCTGTTAGAAGAAGGAACGGATGTAAATATCACAAACAATTCTTCAAATATTGTTATATTAAGGTATCATTAGTATTATTATCACTGTTTAGTTATTATTTTTAATGGGTTTGTATCATAGTGTTAATAATTATTGTATTTCTTTCTTTCTTTCTAAGGTATTTTACTTTCTTACTTAAATATATATTTACATACATACATTATACAGAAAAAAACACAATTGAAATAATAATTTTCACCAACCCCTATGAGTTCTGAAAAACAACATTTATAAAATTATTGTATTTTTTATATAAGAACATGATTAACTAATATTAATAAATTAAGGTTATATTAAGGTATAATTAGTATTATTATCACTGTATAATTATTATTTTTAATCGGTGTTAATCTTAGCATTAATAATTATTGTTTTTTATATATTTATAAGAACATGATTAACTAATATTAACATATTAAAGTTATTTTAAAGCGTATAGCCAAACGGGTAGTAATATTTGGTGCTAAAAAAAAGTGGTTTAATGGGTTCGATAGTAATTAAAGGGTGAATACCCTCCACTAATGATTCCTAAGTTTCATCCAACCGTTTACAATGTCTCACACCACACCCCTTATCAGATATAAATACGAAATTAAGTTTTATTGTCATGTGATGATAAAGCCCTGTGTATGTATTTAAGTGTGGTTGTTCTAAATTTACCCCCCACCTCGTGTGATTATTAAATGAGACTCGATGTGTTATTTAGTAAGGTTGACAGATGTAATTACAAGGTATATGAACAGTTCTACTAGAGTAGGTAGATAAAGAAGGAAGAATTGTTGTGGCCACCCTGTATCAAGTGGTAGAGAGAGATAAACAGTCACTGATATCTCCATCATGTGGGGGTCATTGTCTCCAGGGACTTTGAGGGGACAGTGAGCGATGAAGTAGCTCTCTTGAGACTTCCTACCCTCTCATTTCTCCATTTGAAGCAGAGTTGTGTCGTCTGAGCCACGCTCATTCCTGTCTTCAAGAGTGGGGCTCACTAGTTTGTATAATATGGACCTAATAAGAAGTGTTAATACATGTATAGGTGGTTCTGATCAAGGCCTTAGATAGAGAGGGCGTCTTATTTAAGGTTCAAACAAAACAAGAGAGGGTTCATTAGTCAATAAACAAAGCTGGGCATACTAAGACCAAATATTATCAATGGAAAATAGAAAGTATTAGAGAATGTGAGGAGGGTTGTGAAAGTGGTTAGCTCTTTTAGATTAGGAAACAGTAAAACCTTTAATCTTGAAGTTATTCGAATTGTAATTCCGAGAACACGTCGCAAATGAGTAGGCAAATCACTGAGAATCAAAGGGCGGGAATAGGATAAGTAGAGGGGGAGTTGGGGTGTCAAGCTATCAACCCCCAACTGGTTGCAGTTTGCGAAAATATAAACAGAGGCAGTTTGTGAACAGTTTGTTTGGAGATAAGTGCGTGTTATAAATACTGTGATGTGTAAATGCTTTAATTTTTGTAAGTTTAGAATGTAGTGTAGATTAGTGCTAATTAGTTGAGTTTGTTTAGCACCACGTCTTATACCGTTAATTAGTTAGTTCTTGTGTAGGTTAAACTGGTTTACTTATTCCAAATGCTAAATTTTATTTTCTAATTTAACACTATGATGCATTCCTGCAAATTAACAAACCAATCTAGTCTACTTTCTTTTTATTTAATAGGATTATACTTCTATAAGCTACAAACATTTTTTTAATATTAACAATAATAACATTTTAATATACAGTATTGTTAATGTTTTAGTTTTAGCACCACGTCTTACTACCCGTTCGAATATGTACTAATTATGCTAATGAGTTAGGGATTAGGAAGTTTGAATTTAGAGGAAGTGTACCCACATTTGCATGGAGGTGGATTGGAAAACCATTTATGAAAAACCCTTCCCAGTAAACCTGGCCAGGATCGAACCTCAATCTCCCCATCTTCAGCAGTCCAGTCTACCGCGAGAGTAGCTCCTTATACCATGTGGCCACCGAAGTGGGTGAGTATTAGTGTTCTTTCATAGGCATATAAAATGTGAATGCTGCATATCACACGATTTGGAGTATAAATAAATACCTGTTGAAAATTGTTATACGTTAATTTTGTAGCTATCAAATAAGTGCCTTCCTATCTGAATCTGACTGTAGCCAGTTCCGTCGGAAGAGTGTGCTGACTACCTAGGACACAAAAAGTCCCCCGCCCCCTCTTCCCTACCATTGGTCACCCTTTTCAATACCACTGTGTTTCATAAATATAAGTTCAAAGTCTTCACAACATTAAGTAAATTTAGAAATGTCTTTATTTGAAAAGTGTACAATTTCGGGATATTGGGGCAGGATTGACTCAACCTTATCCTCAAGCAGAATATTTTTAAATCTCCAACTTTATTAGAGANGGGGGGGGGTAGGGATTTATTAAACAAAAAGTGGTTTGGAGGGACTGGGCCCTCTTTTCCCTGGCCTAAAGATTTCCTAAGGCCCTCCCCCGACAAACGTTTGACAATTGGATGCCGCTATTGAAGAGGCACTAGCCTGAAGTGTTTTTTTTAAATAATATTCCTCTAAAACTTATTTGGAGTGGTTTTCCCTCAGATTTTTGTTTTAATGTTGATGCCCCTAGAAGATATTTATAATGGTCCTTACCTGATATCTTATTTTCAATTTGATACTTTTAGAATCTATATGAAGTTTGTTTTAGTCGTGTCATATTCTAAAATATAAGAGGGTAGTGAAATAAATCTATAAGAAGGCAAATTTATTCCAGGGGGGGAAACTATTTTCATGGAGAAATTTCAACCTCCACCCCACTTATATATTTATTTAATAAGTGGTAAGTGTCCAATGTAAATTTTTGGACTTACTGGAAGGAGACATGCTATTTAATTTTCCAAGAAAACAACCCCATAGCGTCAGCGTCAGCCTGAAACCGAGCTATACCGACCGAGCGGCCGCCACCGTTAGAGGTGATAGTGCCAACATTTCTGATAGAGGGTGTCATGTGGTCAGCACAACGAGCCCTTTGGCCACTAATATCAGTTTTATAGGCATGAACTGCTACTTATTTGCACTCACGAGGCTAAGTTTTACCCCGTTCCATGTAATTTTATAAATGCTAAGCAAATGGGTAATCCCTAGCATTTATAAACATAAAAATTAACTCCAGATAGCTTATGGAATAATCTAACATTAGTTTGTTTGTTTTTTGCTGGTGGCAGGTGGGTGAGTTGCACCCTTAATCCCCCTGAAATTTTGTTCTGGCCATGGCATTTTTTCGGACACAGCTTACACTTCTCAACCTGTTCTACTTTGCTAGACAGATATGTCACTATACCAAATTAAATATATGCCAGGTAGAAAATAGCTTCCATGCCTTTATAAGTGTTAAATTCTTTCAAAATGAGAGACAAATAAAATAAAATTACACCGTTTAAACCATTTAAAACTACGTCTACTCCTCAGCAAGCACATGTTGACATAATTAATTTCTTAGAGAATATTTGTGACTTGGTCCTTCGAATCAATAGGGGATTAGGTTTGAAGGATACCTGAAGCTTGGTCCTTCGAGGCAAGAGGGGTACAGGCTTTGAGGATACTTGGAGGTTGATCTTGTGGATAAAGAGGGGGACAATCTTGGAGGATACTTGGGGCTTGTTAATGTGTAGAAACAGAAGGACAAGCTTGAAGAATACTTGGAGCTAGGTCCTGAGGAGATAAGACTTAAGGTAATCGGGAGCTTGACCATGAAAAATATGAGTAAACAGGCTTGGTGGGGTCGAGTAAATGAACTCCTTATGTACATTTTCAAAATTTAATATCTTTATTATCTCGAAAATAGGCTCATTACGATGCCGCTAGAGTTTGGGACAGTGAATGGCACGGATAAAGATAGTTTTCACTTTTGTTTTTCAGTTCCTCACTGCACCGCTAAAATTTAGGATTAGTTACTCGAACCAAGACAGTTATCACTGTTTCAACAGAATACTTTCCCTTGTAAACATTGATTTTATCATTTAAACTATCCTTAGCCTTATATTTATGATTTACTCTTTATCATTATTATATTAATACCATATTAATTAGGATAACATTATTAGTTATAAGTTAACGTTGCTCTATTTCTACAGATAAAGTGAAAATGCATTTCGATAGTCTAATCATCTGGCAAACACGAGCCTCATTGACTGGACTTTAAGTCATTGAGTTTCAAATATTTATAACAGTAGACACAAAATCAAAATAATGTACAGTACAATAATTATAAAAACATACTATTAGGTAAAATAGCCCTTGTTGATATTGATTTAAATCAATAGTCTTTTGAGGATTGAATACCTATTAAAAAAATCTATGTTGTAATAATTATTCAATACTAAGTCAATTATCAGACTTATAAGTTTGTTTATCATAAATTCTAAAATGTTTGTTTTATCAATAAGTGCTATTTTACCTCATTATTATGTGTATATATGTTAGTGTACATTATCATCATGTTGTGATAATTGTTATAAACATTTAAAATTCAATAAGACAAAATTAAATTAATTTAACAATTCTTGACTAATTTCTCAAAATACTGTATTGTATATCTCTCCTTACTAAAAATTAAATGTATTCTTCTATAAGAAATAGTTTTGTCTGTCTGCCATGAGAGTTGCGTGATATCTGCTGAAATTTTAACAATAGAAACCCCTGTGCACAAACATGCGCACCTCAAAGCTGGAATTTTAAATTATTATTATTAAATTTATTTAAAACCGTGTCAGAAGAGATAAAATTAAGAGTTTTTACTTTCAATTTGAAGCAAAGAAAAACGTTTCCTAGGGTAATAATGCAATGCATGCGTGGCTGGTTGCAGTGGGCGACCCCGATAGTACATGATATTTGCATGATATTTTATCATCATATCCAAGCTTTGTACTTAAACAACATTTGATCATTAATTCATTAATATGAACTCCACATCATTCTTAGACTTAATAATACTTGTGAACGATACCTACATGGTATTTGTTGATAAATCGTAATGCTTGGCCACCATTAAATCAATTCTACGTTCATTGAACCGATAAAAGCATAAATTTGATCCTTGGTCATTGATAATATCTATGCATCGTACTTATACACATTTTAGTAAAGTCTATTGATCTATGCCTCTTACTTGCATAATATTTTATCATCTCTAGTTGATAAGCGAATTACACGACATTTGATCATTTATCAAAGACAGGCATTATACTTAGACATACTTTGATCATTTGTATGAGCTATTACCTCATACCTATATTTGATAATAACTATGCATGATACCTACATTATATTTTATGATTAATAACGCAATATTTCTTATTCAAACAACATTAAATAATTGATCTTGACTCTATATCATACTTAGATTTGATCGTGCCTGTGCAGGATACCTACATTATTTTTTATAGTTGGTCAAACCAAAGCTTGATACTTAATTAGCAATTTAATAATTGATATTAGCTTTGCATCAAACATAGACTTGATCATAGCTCTATATCTTACTTAGACTTGACCATAACCTTGAATCATACTTACATTATATTTTATGACTGACCTTATCTATGATACGTAGTTAAAAAACATTTGATCATTGATCTGAACTCTACCCAATACTTAGACCTGAACATAACCATGCATGATGTTTGCATTTATTTGTTGATTGATCATAGCCATTCTACATACTTAAAAAGTATGGAATCATTTATCGGAGCTATACATAATACTTAGACTTAATAATGACAGTACATGGTACCTTTATTATATTTGATGATTAATAAAATCAATACTTCATACTGAAACAACATCAAATTTAGACTTGATCATAGACGTGAATGATATTTACATTATATTTGATTATTGATCAAATTCATTCCGTATACCTAAAAAAAATTGATAATTTATCAAAGATCAACATCACACTTTATATTTGATCATAGCCATGTATGATACTGAAATTATATTTGATGAGTGATCAAAGCTATGCTTCATACTTACACATCATTTGGTTATTGATCTGAACTCTATATCATACCTAAAACTTATCGTGGCTATGCATGATACTTATGTAGTATTTGATGATTGATCAAAGCTATGCTTAATATTTAAACAAAATTTGATAAATGATTTGAGCTTTGTATCATACTTAGACTTGATCATATCCGCGTATGAAAACTACATTATTTTTATGATTGTTCAAACTATCCTTTATACTTTTAAAAACCTTAATAATTGATCTGAGCTCTGCATTTTACATAGACTTGATCAGGACTCTACATAATTCTTAGATTTTATCTTACTCGCGCATAATATTACAACATATTTTATTATTGACCAAATCTATGTTTCATGCTTCAACATTCTATCATTGATCTTAATTCTATATAATACTTAGACTTGATCATTGATCATTGCCACGCATGACGTTCGCATTATATTTGATGATTGACCATAACGCTGCTTTATACTCAAACAACATTTGATCATTGATCTTAACTATACATTATACTTGAACACAACTGTGAATAATACTTGCATTATATTTTGTGATTGATAAAGCCATGTTATGTAGTACTTAAAAATTATTATTTGATCATTGGTTGAAACTCTATATCATACTTATACTTGATACTATCCGTACATTACACTAACATTTTATTTGATGATTAATTGAATCCATGCTTCATACATAAACAGCATATGCGCATTGATCTAAAAGCATAAAATCAAGGTATGACTCCTACCTTTAATGGTTCCAGTCTTTGATAATTTGACCTAATATAATGCCCTTTGTTGATATTTTATAAGTTTCAGCTTGATGGACTCAACCTTGAATGGTTCTAATCATCAATACTTAAACCTATGAAGATACGCTCTGTTAATATCGTTTAAGTTTCCCCACATGATATCAAGTAAGGTATTATTCTTCGCTTGAATTGTTTCATTCATTGATAATTAGACCTAAAATGGTACCATCTTTTAATATCTAATAAGTAATACAATTATTATTCCTATCTTGAATGGTCCCGCTATGGTTAAAGTAATTTCTTCATTGACTCAATATGAAAGGAATAGTTTTTTAACCATTTAGACAGGTGCTTTTTCACCATGATAGAATCGATCAAGGTGCCTTGTGTTTACCTTGAATGGTTTTAGTTATTTCGTCGTTTAACCTATGACAGTGAGCCCTGAAAGATACATACGAAAGGACCCTATGTTAAAGTCTAAGTAAGATTAAAGTCTCAGATCAATTATCAAATTTTTATAAGGTGGAAGAATGGATCAGATCAATGATCAAATATCACGCAGGTATCATGCATAGGTCTGAATGATGATCAAATGAAGCTTAAGTACAATACAGAGCTTGTATGAATGGTCAAATCTCTAATAAGCATGAATTGTGGGTTTTGTCAAGGATATTATGAACACCATTAACGGAGTGTTTCATTAATCGATGATCAAATGACACCTAGGTATCATGCATGACTCTGAGCAATGATCAAAGTTTAATGCTGGGCTAGAATCACTGCTAAAATAACCTTCAATTATGAAGAATATATTTGGTAAATCATAAAATAGAATTTTAGTACGATGCAGAACTCTAAACAAGTCTAATTATGGTGTAGAGCTCAGATCAATTATTAAATGCTGTTTAGGTATAAAGCATGGCTTTTATCAATCGTTAAATATAAAGTAGGTATCATGCAATAATTTGATAAAGTCAAGGTTTGGGGTTGAGCTTTGATAAAGTTTAAATATTATGCATTGATCAGAATAATGAACAAATGTTGTTTAAATATGAAGCAAGGCTTGGATCAATAATCAAATATAATGTAAGTATAATGCATGGTATTGATAAAGTCTAAGAATCATATAAAACTAAGATTAATTATTGAAGGGGTTTAAGTATGATCAACTGTAATGTAATTATCATGTACGCCTATGATCAAATTTAGGTATGATGTTGAGCTCAGATCAATAATAAAATATTGTTTAGGCATGATGCATGGATTTGATTAATCATCAGATATAATGTGGATAGCATGCACGGCTATTATCAAGAAAAGTACTATGTAGAACTCTGAACAATTCTAAGTATGATGCAGAGTTCAGATAATGCTCCAAGACCAATGTTGTTTGAGTATGAAGCGTGACTTAAGTCAAACATAAAAAAAAGTGCAAGAACTATACACGGCTATTATCAAGTTTGATTAAATTGTAGTGCTTTTATTATTTCTAAGTATGCTGCAAAGTTCAAATAAATTATCAAATGTTGTTTAGGTATAAATCATTGCTTTGATCAATCATCAAATAGTATGTAAATATTATCCATGGTTATGATAAAGTTTAAGTATCTTATATTTTCTCGATAGCGTAAAAAACTATTTTAAGCCAACAAAAACTACTAAAATAATCTACATTAACCCATGATATTAATATTTACAAAGTTAAATGCTATTTTTCTTTGACATAATGGGATGACGATGCTTTTATTTTGTAAGGTGTTTCATCAGTTTATCTAAAAAGAAACCAACAGTTATTGCCCATCATCGAAGGGTTCCACTATCCTTGGTAACGATGCTCCATGGTCAGGATATCTTGGTGAAAGCGTTCACCCTGTTTGTCACTAACAGCACCACAATTTTCTGGGGAAAAGTTAAGGTGTGAGTGTAAATAGTGAATTTTTTGTTAAATAATACACCCCATGTTTTTATAGTTGTCCAATAGACCACTCACTATGGAAACATGTTTATCGTCTCTTCTGTTGCCCAAAAAGACGAAAACAATGGCTTTGAAAGAGGACCCAGCTACTAACTAGATATTTTTAAACTTAGTATCAATGGTTGGAACTTTCAACAATGCCCTAATTTGTGGCCCAATGTATATACCTTCTTTTAGCTTTGCTTCACTCAACTTAAGAAACACTTTTTTCAAATGGTTAAAGGCCTGACTTTCTTTATAAAGAGCTTTTACAAAATTTCTCATCAAGCCTAACGTTATATGAAGCGAAGGCAAAATGACTTTACTCGGCTTAACCAATGGAGCAAATTTCACATTTTCCTTTCCAAAAATATATAATTTCCTCATGCATAGGCCATTCCTTGACTTTGTAGTGGTTCTTGGTGTCTCGGCTGTCCCACAAGCACAAAAAACAGTATTTTGTGAATCAACCCTATAAACCTGTAAGCAATGCGACAACTTTTAAATTACAGCATATCTGCAATTCATAATTTTATATTTGATTCCCTCCATCAGCAAATCCATACTTTCATAAGTTTCCCTCGTATCCACCGCATGCACCAAAGGCACTGATGGAAGTTTGTTGCCATTATGCAATAGCACTGCTTTAAAGTTTGCTTTAAATGAATCAATAAATATTCTCTACTTATGTAGATTATGTTGAACACCCAACTCCATCATCAAACCATTCACGTCTGTGCACACACACATTTAATTCTTGATTTCAAAATATCCAGACAAACAGCTATTTCTTATTCTAAAACTTGAAATCTTTGTACCTTGTTCTAGGAGGCTCCATTGTTGCAGTCTAGAACACAACAATTCAGTTTGCTGTTTAGAAAGTTTCAAATCATGGACCAAATCGTTCAGTTCCTTCTGTTCTATGAGGTCAGGCGATCTGTCATGAGTTTCAGTGATGTGCTCTTCCAAAGTTCGTGCATCTTCTGATTCACTTTTCTCTTATGGTTCTATTGCAGTGGTTTGCAAGTGACAAGCACAAACAGGTAAACCGTCCCCATTAGGCACAGGCAAATGAACCTAAGAAACATTAGGGTATTTAATTGTATGTTTAGTTTTACTGGAATGTCCTGCAATATTTGTCATGCAAAAATAACAGTCCATATGATATTTTGTCTCGCACCAAACCATTGAAACAGCAAACAGCATGGCTTGGCGGTTTCCTTTGATCCATTCTATAAGGGTAGTTGTGCAGGCTATGCAAGCAATATGAGGTGCAATGGGTTTATCCTGATCTCCAAGAGCACAATCAAAGTGCAGTTTATAAACCTTCTCAACTAAGTGATTGTCAGTGATTGGCTTTCTTTGGGTTTTTGGAGTGAATTTACCACATGCATAGCAAAAGTTATCGGGGTGATTTACACAATCACGAAGTTTAGCAGTTGACATTACGTTAAGAACATTGTACTAACTATAACCTAAAAATATCAGAACGTCTCAATAGTTCACACAGGAAAAGCAAAAACACACAATAACGCAAATTAAGGTATTAATAAAGAGAAATATACAAAGTGACTAACACTATCCAAGTTTCAACATGCACTAAACAGCAGGGCTAAAGTGGCTAGCTGAGCTACCTCTAATGGTCAATGGCAGTACCATTCCCCCTAAACTAAATTGACCTGCCATCTAGTGACTAAAAAAAAAAGATCTTTGTGCAGTTTGTATTCTCATTTTTTCCCTAAACTATCACTGGCTATGCTGGTCGCACTCTGTATTTGGATGTTCTAAAAAATAGTCACTAGATGGCATCAGAGGTAACTCAGCTAGCCACTTTAGCCCTGCTGTTTAGTGCATGTTGAAACTTGGATAGTGTTAGTCACTTTGTATATTTCTCTTTATTAATACCTTAATTTGCGTTATTGTGTGTTTTTGCTTTTCCTGTGTGAACTATTGAGACGTTCTGATATTTTTAGGTTATAGTTAGTACAATGTTCTTAACGTAATGTCAACTGCTAAACTTCGTGATTGTGTAAATCACCCCGATAACTTTTGCTATGCATGTGGTAAATTCACTCCAAAAACCCAAAGAAAGCCAATCACTGACAATCACTTAGTTGAGAAGGTTTATAAACTGCACTTTGATTGTGCTCTTGGAGATCAGGATAAACCCATTGCACCTCATATTGCTTGCATAGCCTGCACAACTACCCTTATAGAATGGATCAAAGGAAACCGCCAAGCCATGCTGTTTGCTGTTTCAATGGTATGGTGCGAGACCAAATATCTTAAAAACCTTATGTGACAGAGCATTTCCGAAGGCATATTCGGATTCTACAAACAAAAATACATATTAATTGATGTATCACACACCATATGCAAAATGGCTGCTAACCAGTGTAATCAAATATCTGTAAGTATTACTTATTATTAAGAATAATTCTCAAATATTGTGTAAGCCTCTGTTCAATGAGCGATGATTCTAAGTATGAGGCATAGATCGATAAACAATGATGAAACTTTATGTAAGTATTAGGCATAGCTATGATCAATGAATAAAGATTTAATGATGTAAGTTCGTGTCACTGAGGCTCGTGTTAGCTCTACGATCAAACTGTCGAAATTAATTTGTAAGTTACTACCATTCTGAGGAGCCGGAGCTGGTAGTCTTATGATTAAATACAATTTTGTATGTTCCTAATACTGCTGACTAAGGGTGAAGGATGAAGGGGTAGACACATTAAACCACTATCGATATCAATGTTGTGGTGGAATACTCATATTCTTATCACTAAGGTTCAATGTTTCGGCATACCTACTTTTCTTTTTGTCCTTTTAATTTAAAAATATATATATTGTTGGGTATACGCGTGAGTGGGGTTGTCTCTGGTTGAGCTGTCTATTCAGTCAATTGAAGCTAGCCAGAGCTCTAGTTACCAAAAGTGTTTTCTCGATATGAGCATCTGTTGTGTAACTCAAAAGAGCACCAGCTTATTCCACGTATACACTTTTTTAAATGTAAGATTCAGGACCAAAAAAGTCAATTTTACAATTCTGTCTGCACCCATGTCTGTCTGTCAGTCTGTCACTGGCGACGGATCCAAAATGTCTTAGTGGATTTTTTCTCACTAAATTTTTTACCACAAGTTGGGTTTTTTCCCTAGTGATTTAATTAAGGTTAGTTTACTGGTGAGTAATTTTTTTGAATTCCACATTTTTCGAAAATAATTCTAACAAGTTTGTTTTAAATTAATACCCAAATTTTTTTTGCATGACAATTGACACTATATACAGTAATTGCCGCACGTCCCTCATAGACTCTGCCTTAAAATATGAGTGAAGAATGACCCTTGGCACGGAACTATTCTTGGATAGCTCAGCGGTTAGAGTATTGGCGTACTAAGCCAAAGGTCCCGGGTGCTGTTCCCATGTCCAGGTGTCAGTTTTCAATTTTCAGATTATTTGAGGGTAATTAACTTAAAAAAAAATTGAAAATTTTCTTTTATCCTATAATATACAATATGAGAAAGTTTGTGCGAGTGTGTCGTACAATTTATTTTATATTTCATCATAGCCCACCAAAGTGTAGTACCATACATGTCTGAATTAGGATATTCGAATAGGAACCTTTCGCTCAGCTTCATCCAACCTTACTCATATCTTGATAATAGCGAAATCTAGCTTGTGGCGTTTGCACATGTGTGTATGTATTTGTGTTTATTCTTGCATAGAGAGGGAATGTTGGAATGGTAGCAAAATAAAACTTATTTTAATGCAAATTATCATAGAGTACTATAGTTTATCATAATGCTTACTATCGATCTTGTATTCAATATATTAGCTCACAGAACATCGTCCTCTCTACTTATCACGGCAGGTGTACTCTTTGTCAACAATGTGGTGACGTGTTCTGATAAGGGGCTGGGGAATAACAAAGCAAAGAAGAACTTTGAAAGAGCTGTTTTCGTTCTTCGACTCTACTGCACCCAATTAACTTTATTCGTTCATAGTGTTAACGTCCAATACTTTCTGTTGACAGGTGATAGGAGCAAGGGAGAAATGAAGCAATCACAAAGGATTGCCAACAGCCAATCAGCATGGGGGATTAACTGCCTTAGGACTTGACCAGGCAATAACACCTATAGTTTCGTCTGGAGACGCAGCTTAAGTGCTTAGCAACATTATTTTTTTATTCTTGTCTTACCGTAAGCATATGTCTTAATGTAAGCATATTCCTTTGGGGCAAGACCGCACTTACGCTCATCAATATACAATTCTCACCACACCACGCCCCTTTATAACCCTAGACAATGGAGGGGAACAATGAACATCAATGCTAACAGCCTCAAAATTTTTAATCAGACATAAACACATAAGGCTTGGCACTTAATCTAATGAACCTTTATAGGCTAATAACATATTTGTAATATCTAGTAAATTGTGTAAATATAGCAAATTCATCTCTTTCTATGATTACATGATTTAGCTATTTAAAAATGTATTTACTACAACTACTTGAAGAAATTACTGTTAAAATTTTCAAAATAATGGTTTGAAATAAAATTAACAATTTTTCAATTATATTTAGTTACTTATGTTCAAAAGTTAAACGTTAACTACTATTTTTATTGTTACTATCAAAGTTAAGAAAACATAAACACAAAGAAGAAATATTTGCTAGTTAATGTACTACAACTTATGAGAGGGGGTGATGCACCAATAACTGTGGGCTGGACAACATGTAGTACATACGTCAACTCTAGTTCAGTACGTTAAGTCCAAACATCGGTCCAGTTCCTGAAACAGAGCTAGTTATAATGTAACTTAAAGAAAGAGCGGAGTCTACCTTCTTAGTTCTATCCCCAACTACCAGGTGATAAAAGCATTACTATCGGGCGTGGGAATTGCTAGCACTAGGGACCTACAACAAGTACTACTTACATTGTTTAGAATTTCATTATTAGGCTTCAGATTTTGCAAATATGCATATTTTTTTAATTTGTTATGTGACATATATCAAAATTACCCAGTTTTATCGTGCACATTATGGAATATTCCATATGTTAATGAATATTTTTGGAGAATATGCATCTAAATGCATAGATATTACTTTTGACTATTTAAAAATTTTTTAAAATTCAAATCTCAGGAAAAATTTAGTCATACAGGCCACGGCACACATTTCCCTCCCTCCCGGAAGCCACGTCAAACGTCTTCCCTCTCCCTTCCTGAGGCCACTTCATACGTCCTCTCCCTCCCTTCCTGAGGCCACTTCATACATCTCACCTCACTTCCTGAGGCCACTTCATACATCTCACCTCCCCTTAATTTTAGAGCTTTGCAAACAACATGACCGTCTATTAAGTTTAGGAGCGAGTGGTTTGTGTTTGCTTTTCTTTATGCGTGTCTATAAATTATTAGTTTTACTATGCATTCGTTTTTGTCTCTATGTAAGATAGTATATTTGATGTTTTATAATAAAAAAAAATTATTTATGTCATTGAGTTGTGGATTGCGCATTGAAATATGCCAAAAGACCAAAGTGTGAAAAGTGTAATGTATAAACCGTGGATTCAAGAGAACCCTACGCTTAAAGTATTGCCTCATCACTACGTGTGATGTAGAAAGGATCTTTTCCATGCACAAGAACATTTTAAGTTATAATCAGAAATGATTTACTCCTGAAAATCTTGAAAGATAACTAGCTGTATATTGTAATCAGAAGCATGATCAGTAAGCTCTCGTATAAAATGGTTTTATGCATTTTAATATAATTTTAAATCTAATCCTTATTTTTTACTGTGCATATTTTTTTCGTTTTTCTTTCATATCTATTCAGTTTTAAGTGCGTATTTTACTAGATTTTAGTGCATATAAATACACAGCCTAGTCATTATCCTTTTCTAGGAGTAAGTAACACAAAGTTGATACAAAAAACACTGTTTGCGTTGTCTAAACTGCCCCACTCTTTGTCTGGAATTTAATCTTACTAAAGATCTACAACACGCACTGCTTACATTGTCTACACGGTACACCTCATTGTCCGTTAGATGCTAACAGCAAGGACTTACAAACAAGCACTGCTTACATTGTCTACACTGTCCCTCTCCTTGTCTGATAGTTTATAGCACTAAGGACCTACATACAACAAGCACTGCTAACATTGTCTACACTGTCCCTCTCCTTGTCTGATAGTTTATAGCACTAAGGACCTACATACAACACGCACTGCTTACATTGTCTACACGGTACACCTCATTGTTCGTTAGATGCTAACAGCAAGGACTTACAAACAAGCACTGCTTACATTGTCTACACTGCCCCTCTCCTTGTCTGATAGCTTATAGCACTAAGGACCTACATACAACAAGCACTGCTTACATTGTCTACACTGTCTCTCTCCTTGTCTGATAGTTTATAGCACTAAGGACCGACATACAACAAGCACTGCTTACATTGTCTACACTGTCCCTCTCCTTGTCTGGGAGTAGCTAGTACTAAGTACTTACAATAAGCATGGCATACATAGTTTATTCTGTCCCTCTCCTTGCTTACATGATCTAAATTCTACATGATCACTCTTGTTGTCTGAGAGTTGTTAGTATTACGAATCAACAACAAAAACTGTTTACATTGCAGTCATGGTCACTCCCTTTGTCTGAGAAATCTTAGTACCAGGAGATTATAACAAGCATTGCTTATATCATATGTGCTATGAGTATTCTATTCAGGTAGTTGCTAGTCCTAGATACCTTCAACCAGAAGTGCTTACATTTAATCTGAGATAGAAACACACCCGGTGTCGGGGTTGGTGGACGATATAAAATGTATAATTTAAATGTTATTTGAAATTATTTAATACTTGCAAGTACTCCCCCCACATCCCGGAGGGTGTTTTTCTGAATAGTAGGCCCAACCCTCATCCCTATTTTCTAACTCGATGAAATAAAACCCCACATCATTTCAACATTAGCACGGGGAAGAATTTTTATTAAATGTTTTCTCAACAGTTTTTACTACCTTCTAAAATTAGAATTGGTTCTGCTGCTAATTACAATTTGAGCGCCAGCTCCCACCCCTTTTAACTGTTGTTCTGTATACTTTCCAACTCTAGAGGGCTTCCTGTAAAATTAGACAAATGGCAATAATTTTAATTATTTGCATTCCTAGAGTGTTGGGAGTGTCCTGTCCGGGGGCAGGGGAGGAGATACCTCTGTGGTCACCACCAGGAATACCAATAATGAAGTATCTCACCCTCGAGCAATAGAAACATATTTGATAATGTCAGGAATAAAACGTACATTAAACGGTGAAATAAAACATTACCTGTAAGAGTGCGGCTTTATCCACCAGATAAAATATCAAACATTACCTATAAAAATTTGTGACTTCATCCACCAGATAATATACAAGACATTACCTACAAGAATAATGCTTTGTCCACCAGAATATGAATAAAACATTAATTATAAGAGTACTGCTTTGTTCACCATATAATGGATAAAACATTACTTCTGAGATTACAGATTTGTCCACCAGAGAATAACTAATAAAACTTTACCTTCATTAGTGCGGCTTTATTCACCATAGAATAAATAAAATATAACTTACAAGAGTATGGCTTGGTTCACCATAGAGTGGATAAAACATTACTAATGAGATTACAGATTTGTCCACCAGAGAATAACTAATAAAACTTTACCTTCATTAGTGCGGCTTTATTCACCATAGAATGAATAAAATATAACTTACAAGAGTATGGCTTGGTTCACCATAGAGTGGATAAAACATTACTAATGAGATTACAGATTTGTCCACCAGAGAATACCTAATAAAACTTTACCTTCATTAGTG
>CABFVX010000502.1:227191-268230 GCA_902151425.1 Timema shepardi | reverse complement strand
CTTTTACTTGTCATCCATGTTGTTGTACGGTTCATGCAGGAGTCGATACTGACGCATACTATCATTCAGACTGTCAATCTTAGGACTGACACATGCCTTTTACTTGTCATCCATGTTGTTGTACGGTTCATGCAGGAGTCGATACTGACGCATACTATCATTCAGACTGTCAATCTTAGGACTGACACACGCCTTTTACTTGTCATCCATGTTGTTGTACGGTTCATGCAGGAGTCGATACTGATGTATACTATCATTCAGACTGTCAATCCTAGGACTGACGGAAGTCTTTGCTTAGATTCTTACTGTAATTATAACCTCACTATAGTAAATAATCAAATAATTTAACCACTTTTTATCCGTTACTCTACAGATAGCACTTTTATATGGTATATGTGTGACGGTGCATGACGGCTGGTAGGGGGCGAGACGGGGTCTTAAAAGGGGGGTAAATTAAGGTAGGGAAGGTGAGCGGCAAATTGTCTTGTGCTTATGGGCAGCAGAGTCATAAATACATCCCTGTATAGAGGCCGATTCGCACAGAACGCTAAGCTAAGCCTTTCTACGCCACGCTATGTTTTTCCCGATTGCTGGCCGGGCAATTTTCCCATCTCCCATCTTGAGCCATGTTATGTCGCGCATGCGCATAATGCAACTTGGGCTCCGTGTTGAACAGACGCAGTGCTGGTTAGGTGAAAATAACTAAATTAGTGTTGAAGTTTTGTTTTCAGTTTGTTTCACGCGTATTTAAGTAATATTATATTTAGGTTTTATATTTAATAAATGTTTTTATATTAAAATAGAAGCGTTAATTGAACAAGTCAAACCTCCCGACTCTTAAATTTTCTTCATCTTTCAAAACAGCTGCTAACAGCAACATCTTTTCTTCCTCAGTATTATAATATGAACTTAAACAAGATATTTTGGAGAATGCTGTAACTAAAGTTCACTGGAGCAGATCAGAAAGAAACAACACTGGATTCTGGAGTGAAAGGAGGGACCACAGCTTAGCTTAGCTTAGCAATGAGTGTGAAAACAAATTGACAAAGTCTTAGCAGAAGAGAGAACAGCATAGCTTAGCATTCTGTGTGTATCAGTTTTAAAAGCAAGATGTTTTGGTTTATCTGTGAACCCCGCTTGGCGACAGCGTGGAGCGAATTACCCCAAATGGACGTCCCTGTCTAAGAGCAGTGGCCAGGTTTGCACGGTCTATGTACTGTCGGTTTACCCTGAAAGGTATCAGTCTTACCTTTACGTATTACACTATCTTATTGTATCGTGGCTACAAACTATTTTCACCACCAACCTGTGCCACCTAAAACAGGCGTATACACACATTTTACCAGGAAATCAGCGCCTCGTATAGATCCTTCACACATGTCAACACAGAACACTGTTAATCGTTCAAGTTGGCATGAAAACTAGAATGAAGACACGGAATGCCATGTGACCTTGTTCCCTTATCCCCGAGTTGAGGACGCTGCGCAGGCGCTAAAGCTTGGGGAACAAGCGCAGAGTGCTATCAGGTGTGTCTCCCTCCCTCCCCCATCCTCTCGATGTTGTGCGCAGGCGTTGATGAGAGAACCACTCTCTAACTAGCTGATGATGACTTCATTGGTCATGGAATACCTCCCTACCATTTCCCCCCACTGTTCTAAGTGAAATATAAGCTAGTACCCAGAACAGAACGATTACTCTTTGATGCAATTAGGATTTAGGAACTTACAATATGTAAGCGTGCATTATTTTGGAAAAGATTTTTTTTATTTGAAAACTGGGGATTAACTAAACTCTTTCAAAATTATGTAAGGATCAAATTTGATAATGTTTCGGCATATTTGTTTACTAAATTTAATTTCCTTGGTAATTAAGATTTGTTTTGGATACAGGCATGTTTTGGTCTTATGCCTTTTATTCCAGGTTAGGTTGATTTATTCGAAAGTCATATTATCTAATTTAAACTTTGTGCGCTATCTTGAACTATATTTAGTTTGGCTGCATACTTACAGTTGTAGCGAGTCTAGATGAAAATAATATGGTTTCGTTTCATATTTTTAAGTTCTCCGCAAGTGGGAAATTCATTAAATGTTTCTAATATAGTATGTTCAAATTTTATTGTAGATAAGTTAGAGAGAAATTAAGCATTTTGGTGTCCAGGCTAACCCCATGATGTTTATATGATAGAATGTATTCTTGCTTTCATTTAGATTATATTCCTGTTCACAATAATTAACCTTGATTCCTTTTGAACCGCCTCGGTGGCGTAGTTGGCTAACGCGCTAGTCGTGTTAAGCTCGACTGCTGAGAACGAGGTTTGAATCTCGGTCAGGTGAGCTTGGGGTGGTTTTTCCTAAATGGTTTTCCACTCCCCCTCCACGCAAATGCGGGTTCACTTCCTCTAATTAAACCTTCCTAATTCCTAATCCATTAGCATAATTAGTACTTAAAGAGTATACCCCGAACGGGTAGTAAGACGCGGTGATATATATATATATATATATATATTCCTTTTGAATTGGTTCTGTTAACCTAAGATAAATGTTCTTTAAGCTAGATAAAAGCGTTTAGAATGCTGTAATATATATATATTTACTTAAGTACATTTATTCACTTCCTGATAAATATTGTTGAATTATTTGCTATTGCGCATTGTCCGCAATCAATAAACATTATATCGTTTACCTGTTTATCATTACCTCTGATAGTAAAATGGCCTTCAGGCCAATGTCAATTTCATGTCATTTGAGGAGGTGTCAGGTGGAGGCCTGGCATTCCCCACATTCACAAGTTGTCTTGTCAGAGGTGAAGGAAGGGTTTGGTAATCAGATAAATCTATGCCGGGACCGAGGATTGAACCCCGGCCGCCAGCACAGAAGTCTGACACCTTACCCCTAGACCACCAGGTCACCCTTGTCTTACTACCCGTTCGGGTTATACGCACTTACGCTAATATCTAATGGTAGGGTGATTGTGAGATGAAATGGAGGACCTACAGTTTAACGTGAGATCCGAACCACGGTGGAGGCCTGGCATTCCCCACATTCACAAGATGTCTTGTCAGAGGTGAAGGAAGGGTTTGGTAATCAGATAAATCTTTGCCGAGACCTAGGATTGAACCCCGGCCGCCAGCATAGAAGTCTGACACCTTACCCCTAGACCGCCAGGTCACCAATAATAATAATAATAATAATAAAGTAAAATGTTATCAATGTTGAACACACAAAAAAACTGTGTTTGCATATTCTAAAATACCCTTCCTATGAAAATGGGACTGTTTAGTACGTCTATGAAGAGACCTTGGATGCCTACTCTCGCTCATTTGGTAGAACACAATTTCAGGACTTGTAATGGCTGTACGATCTGGTCTATCACCAAATAAAACACAAATTGTTTAAATACATTTTACATGATGAAATATAATATATTTAAAACATTCATTAGTTTCAGAATAAACATCTCATGCCGTGAAGAATTCAGGGGTATGTGTGGACAAATTCCCCATCATGCCACGTAAGAGAGTTCAGGAGTTCTCCGTTTCCTTGAACCTGCAAAGAGAGACCAACAATCTAGTATCTTGAATCCAGGGTCGCAGGTTTGGAACAGGCCCTATCGATACCACGGCTTTGCTCCAGAAACAAGTCCTTCCAAGCAATCTGATTAAAGAAAGTGTTAACATCAGAAAGCATCAGGAGCTGTACCAGTTATGTTTATTAAGTCTAGGTTTATATTCACACATAATGCAGAACTAATACAAGACTGACCATATTTTCTTACGACCAGATTCCCTGTGTTTTTCAGGTACTTAGTTAGCTTAGTTACACACTAAATAAGTGTTTTAATTCTTTTATTATTTAAAATAAAAAATAAAAATTTGGTATTAACTTCCTTTTCTGATTTAATTGAAAGACATAAATAAAAAACACTTAAAATAAAATGGATTAACCCAGAGATGCGCTTTACCTCAAAAAGTAAACACCGAATGAATACGCCCGAAAAACAGTGAGTCATTATTTTTCGCTATAAGCAATGGCATGTTCACAATTTAGCCAGTTTTATTTTCTGTTATGTACAGTCAAATGCAAACTTATGTTCACATTTAATGTTAAATTGTTCGTTTACAAATTCAGTTTTACTCGTCTGTACATTGCTGGACAGTTGTATCGTCCAGTGTAGAGTGTGTATTGTAATTGACATTGTATTAAATAACTTTACTGCCCCATTTAATCTGTATCCCGGTTTATGCAACCCCGGCTAATCAAGAGTCCTATGTACTATTAAAAATGGTCAATACAGTCATCAGCGGGAGGACAATTATTAGTACTAATGTGAGACTTACAAATTATATTTTAGAGACCCGCCTCGGTGACGTAGTTGGCTAACGCGCTTGTCGTGTTGAGCTCGACTGCTGAGGACGGTGGAGATCAAGGTTCGAATCTCGGTCGGCTGAACTGAGGGCGGTTTTTCCTAAATGGTTTTCCACTCTCCCTCCACGCAAATGCTGGTTCATTTCCTCTAATTCGACCTTCCCAATTCCTAATCCATTAGTGTAATTATTACTTAAAGCGTATAACCCGAACGGGTAGTAAGACACGGTGCTAAATATTATTATTATTATTATATTTTAGAGAAACAAAATTGCGATAGATGGCCTAACGGTTGACAACGCAACAAGTTAGCTATCTCTTTAGTGCTTTGGATTTTATTGTTGCCGTTGTTGAGAAGGCTTGCTCGCAGAAATAGGAAGTTGAGAAAGCAAAAGTAAGTCTTGCTTTCCTTTCTAGGTTAAGGAACCTCTCTGCCGGTCTAAGCCGAAAAACCGCCAATAGAGGGATTGGAAGGCGTCTCGCAGCAGGTGCAATTCAGAGATGCACCAAAAGATAAAACTTTATTCTGTTTCTTTATTTTCATTATTTTGTGCTGATATTTAGAAAATAATATTTTCTTATATTTTTTTCCCCTCTCAAAATTTGGCAGTACTCTGGTTAAGAATCCCTTGTCTTACGCATCCCTCTCACACTAGTGGACTGACAAAGACTGGGAGATTAGGATTTGACTCCTGGTCGAGTGTACTGAAGGTTTTTTTCCCCTAAATAGTTTTCCAGCCTCTCTCCAAGAAAATGTGGGGACACTTCCTCCAAATTCAATATTCCTCATTCCTAACCTACAAAACGGATAGAGAAACACGACAGATTTCTCTCTGATCTAGAGCTTACTTGCACTTGGTGCACGTGTAGAAGACAGTCTGACCCTCATCGGCAGAGCGTAGCTGCAACGTAGCGTATGACATCTTGTCGTTGTTACAGTGCTGGCACCTCCTCTCCACCACCGGTCCTTCAGGTTCCTCTTGCTTGCCCCTGGAGTGACGCTTCTTGCTCTTCACTTGGCTGCTGGAGTTGAAATTGATCACATAATGAGTTCTCATCTCTCCAAACACTACAACAGTCAAATGAGGCAATATAATTAATAGCTAACCAGCAAAGTTGCTCACATATGACTCATGATGTTATAAACCAGCTGTTAGATCAGCTATGATCCCAGGAGGTTACCAACCAGCTGTTAGATCAGCTATGACCCAGGAGGTTACCAACCAGCTGTTAGATCAGCTATGACCCAGGAGGTAACCAACCAGCTGTTAGATCAGCTATGACCCAGGTTACCAACCAGCAGAATCGAACCAAAGAGATTCAATGTGAATATTGACCAGATGCACACAAAGTGGACTCCCCACTGTGATGTTATCACACTTTATCTAAAGTAATTTGTTGATTGAAATTCACTAGCACATGGCATTCCAAAAATGTCTTATTTGATTTATTAATTATAAAGTACATCTGAAAAGTGATCACAAGCTTCCAATAATACTTTCTTAC
Source organism: Timema shepardi (assembly GCA_902151425.1). Taxonomy (NCBI): domain Eukaryota; kingdom Metazoa; phylum Arthropoda; class Insecta; order Phasmatodea; family Timematidae; genus Timema; species Timema shepardi. Next base: position 262,360 of record CABFVX010000502.1, on the reverse strand, counting down.
GGATTATTGTATAGTTTACTTTTACATCATCAATCAAAAGACCTTTTGGCAATATGAATAAACAACTTCCAGTTTTCAAATAATGGGCTTCCTATGTTACGAATTTACCACATAGAGAAGAAAATATATTGAGAAATAAATATTTTATTATATAAAAAACTATTTAACTTATCTCAAGTTCACTGTTGACAAATGAATAATGCCAAGTCACACTAAAATGTGTTTCCTGGGTCAAGCAAAATTGAAGACCTCCCTGGAATAAGGATGTAACCAACAAAAACAAAAATGTTCAGGAGAGAGGGAAAAAAAACTAATTTCAATGAATTTTCTTATTAAAACTAAATATAACAGTGATTTTCCTTTATTAAAGGGTGGCATTGAACAAGTACATGATAAGTTTTATAACATACACACTGACTTTAGGAAATATGGACTAATATGTATTGCAATGCTGTACTCTCGACCGATTATTCGCAGTTTTGTTTAGAGCCCTCACTTTCGAAGAAAATTAGCAAGTAATAATGAAAGGTAGGCCACCTCCAGACATTTATGATAAAATGATAGAATATACATGTCATTTCAAAATAGAATATTAAACTTCTTCAAAATGGTTAACTGCATGAAACTGCTTAAAAGTGTCAGCATTTTGTGGTTATTGTTTTGCCCGATGCCTCTATCAGATCATACAATCAGATGTCTGGTTTTGCCACTTTCCAAAGTCAAATCTTTGGATTACACAGGTAAAAAAAGGCACGAAGCTACATCAGAAGATCTACGCTTAGCAACTGTCCCATGCCAATGGTGCATTGTTACATCATCACTAGCAGCATCATGAACGCAGTAGTTGTAGCTTGAATACTGTCTTTGATCAAACACATTAGAGTGAGTTAAAAGTTGGTGCTAACAATACCCGTCACATGTCTGTACAAAATACAATGATATTATTGTTGTGTTTAGCAATGACTGTGTCTTTAAAAGCAGCGTAAGCCCGCTCAGTTTTCCTGTGGTGAAGCTCACTTTCAACCACAATATGTTTGGCTTGCTCTTCATTTCCAGGATTAATAAGTTTAACACAATATCCGTCACATTTTGCACATGTATCAGAGCGCGATATATCAAATTTCAAATTGAAATTAGACCTAAAGACATTGCTCTACTGATGAATTGAAACTTGCTGCATCTGGATTTGTTTCTTTGAAAAGAATGAACATCACCCGCCTCTGTGGCGTAGTTGGCTAACGCGCTTGTCGTGTTGAGCTCAACCGCTGAGGACGGGGAGATCGAGGTTCGAATCTCGGTCGGGTGAACTGGGGATGGTTTTTCCTAAATGGCTTTCCACTCTCCCTCCACGCGAATGCGGGTTCACTTCCTCTGATTAAACCTCCCCAATTCCTAATCCATTAGAGTAATTAGTACTTAAAGCGTATAACCCGAACGGGTAGTAAGACGCGGTGCAAAATATTATTATTATAATGAACATTGTTTGTAAATTAAGGTTGGATGGAAGGTATTTCTGCTATAGGGGCTATCTTGTGTCGGAAATGACCGAATATGTTCCTCGATGAGAGTATTGGTTAGACGTGATGTGCGACGAGGACAGTTAAGATGCCTGCCCCTCTGATCATAAAGAGATTTCCCAGCTTTTATTTTTTTGGTTGGCGTACTTGTGTCCGTTTTGGGAGTCAAGGCATAGAATTTAAGCGGCGTTTTCGGACACACTGAAACCTTTTTTCCCCGTCGACGATTAGAAAGTACTTAAAACTGCAATGCCTGCGAGAGATTTGTTCATCGTCGTAACACCTTCTGACATCACACAGCTCCATACACTAGTGGACAAGATAAGCTGATAGCTCATCAAGTGTCATCTGAGAGAAAGATAAAAAAGAGGTCTTCCTTTGTATTAACACCAAGTACTTGACTTCCAGAATTTCTGCATTTGCATATCCAAAACTGTAATAAAATTTTAGCATTATCATATCGAGATACGACAGGTCCGCACAAATGAATGAGATGCGATGACAGATAAGTCGCTATAAATTGCACTGCCACAAAGATTGGCCGTCTGTATGAAAGAAAATATGAACCACAAGAAAAGCTTTCCTTGGGCGGCAAGACTGAAACTTAACCAGAGCCGTATTTGTGGGAGGTGAGTTCTTTATAAACACTACATTAAACAGCCAATGAGTAATACATGTACAAAAAACGTATCCAGGATTTCATTTCGGGGCCGGGCTCTAAAGGAAAGTTTCTCGTTTTCCAATCGCTTCACACAACTCTTTTATATAAGCATCTATATTTCAAAAAATTTCTAGGGTATAAGCCCTCCAAATAGCTTAAAGGGCAAACACCCTTAAAAATAACATTTTGCTAACCACCCCTTCCCCTTTTCTCTAAAATTTAATCTCAAACTGAAATAAGAACAAGCATAATTAACTGTTTACTAGCAAGCTGACAGTCAGGGGAAGGGGGGGGGGGGATCTATACCCCTGCCCTTACAAGCATACAAATATTTTGGTTAATCATAGATAATATAAATTAAATCATATTATATTCATTTTTAAGCAAAATAATGTGCCAAAGAATTATTATTTTTTGTGTGATTTATTTTATATCCTATAATATGTTAAAAACTAATTTTCATGGCAACAATAAAATGTGTACTGTTCCGGAACGTTAGAGAAATGCCATTGTTTAAACTGAAAGCAGAATACAAAGTATTGCTAATTAATAGTTCAGATTACCTAGTTATGCATCCCACTTACCACCTACTGGTGCATCAGGACATAATGTTATCCCACTTACCACCACTGGTGCATCAGGACATAATGTTATCCCACTTACCACCACTGGTGCTAGTTGTACTCTTTCTCACTCGACTTTGATCTCTTACGCTTCAAATATTCCCACTCTCCAATGTTAATTGTACATCTTCACCCTTTATTAACAGCTTGGAGACATACGAATGTCCGCCATCTTGGAAGATGATACACCCTTATGCCATGCAGAACAGATTTACAGGTCCCATTACTAGGCTTGTAGTGGAATAAATGCTTCACCAATAGATAGCGGGATGTTTTTTCATCCTATTTACACTGGAAACCCATTTTTGCTAGAAATGATGGTTACATCCAGGGAGGTCTTCAATTATATATTTAATTTCTCGGTTAAATGGATGCGACTCTTAAAGAAACCAGCAAATCACATCCAGTGCTAATTTAAGGGCTAAATATTTTTTCATCTGCAGCCTCTCCCCTCAAGTGTTAATATAATTATGAAATTCCCAAACATTATAGTTTGTATTGTTTACTGTATTTACATAATCCTGTGGTTATTTGCCAAAAGCTGATGTGTCAGTTTATGAGATTTTTTCAGGAGACTAAAATCAAAGTTTGACCTTACCTGCAAATTCATACAATCAAACTTATCTTGTTTACTGATTGCAAGATTGTAGTTTATGGTGTTCTTTTCCTCTTAGGTATATTTATCTTTAAAATATCAATACTTTTTGAAAAATTAAATCAAAAATGGGGAGAAATTACTTGATCGATAATGGACATGTCAATTTTGATTGACGACTTGTCTGCCTTTTGGCTGAGAAAATTTTGTTATTGTTATGTATATAGCATGTTTCATCAGTGTATAGTCATTATTATCTGTACAATAAAAAGTACAATAATTTGAAATAATGGTTTATGGCGCTTGTACTGCTTACACCAGAACGGTAGCAACAGCAACATTCTACTTCCTTTCCCCGTACAGTCCTGAATTTATAAAACAGTCTTGGAGACTTCATTTTTGTAAATTTGTGTCCTTTTAAAAACATGCCACTTTATCTTCCTCGAGTCAACTTATTATCAACACTACTTTCAAATTTCTCAACACTATAAAATATACTGAAAATGAAAAACTTTCATTTCTCACTAAAAGGTATAAGCTAACCTAAGAATTAGTGCACAATAGAGTATAATAGAAAAATGGATAGTTAATATTTAAAATGCGTTTATTAGTGATTATTCAAATATAATCAGTCTTCGTCACTCGAAGGCACCGGCCGTGTCGGCTGTCTCACTTGTTTAGAGATTGTGATAAATTATTATTAGCACCGCGTCTTACTGCCCGTTCGGGCTATACACACTTACGCTAATGTGTAATGGTAGGGTGATTGTGAGATGAAATGGAGGACCTACAGCTTAACGTGGAATCCGAACCACGGTGGAGGCCTGGCATTCCCCACATTCACAAGATGTCTTGTCAGAGGTGAAGGAAGTAGGAAAAGGAAACTGATCCCTCTTGTTTTCTCTGTTGACAATACATATCGTAAAGTCTAGCAATACTCAGTTGACAAGAAGGGTACAATTTTTCAGTATGACATCTTGAATAAGAGCTCCTGTAATTCGGAATGGTACTTTTTCAATCTCTTCTGATCTCTTGTTGTGAGGTTGATGTTTTCCTTTAAGATAATACCTGAAGTAGAAGCACAACCAAGTCAACCTTTCTCTTACTTATTCTGGGAATATTTTGAAACATTGTTTTACACACAAATTCCTTGCAGCCCACCACTTATACTCGACAGTGATGGTCTTTAACAATAGCTGTGGACGTTTCTTCCCTTCCTGGTTTGCTTTGTCTCTTCAAGAACTATTCCATCTGCAATTATTTGATCCTGAATATACTGATTTCCTGCTTCAGAAAACTTTTTGAATATATCTTCTTGGGCTTCACTTGAAATTTTTGGAATAGCATTTTTTTTTTTTTGCAACAGATTTGTAACATTTTGAACGTCTTGGGTGGACAAATATTGCCCTTTATTTTCATATATTCAAGACCTTTGCCATTTTTCTCTTTTTCCATGACTCTTGTTATATTTGATAGTTTCAGTGGCATTAGTGATTTCATCACTATCAGCAGAAGGTATTTCTTGAATTTCATTTGGATCTTTAGGATTATTAGTCTCGGGTACTTCAATTTTTCTTGAATTCTCATGTGAAATGTCCCTCAATAACTTACCATCGTTATCCAATTCTTTGTTGGGTGGGATGTATGTCGGATCAATCAGTTTCATTGTCTTGTTCCTCCTCAAATTTGCGGTGATCTTCTTTACTTGTGACTGATATATCTGCACCTCTTTCCTCGGCAAGCAACATATCATCTGAATTGTTGATTGCTTCATTTTCAAAGCTGAATGTTTCGTTTATAGATGTGTCCACGGTCATAGAAAATCCTAGCCCATTTTCCGAGCTTAGGTTATCATCACCTGTAGACAACAGGATATTTTACAAAAAATTAAAATCAGGTTATATTGTTTTATAATATTATTTTAGTGGGTTTAAGATTATTTGTAAAGTATTTGATATCTGATGCATCAGGAATTTCTAAAAAAAAGCAAATTTTCTGTTTGGCCCTTTTCACTCAGTTTGAAATCAATAGTTTGGATTGAATCAGCAAGGCCGCCTGAAAAAAAACCAATTGAATTCTTAAATTCCATTAATATAACAAAACATGTTTTAATTTGTGATAAAAATTGCAAATAATATTATCAAAAATCCTGTTAGATTAATAAAAAAATAAAAAAAAGAATAGTGGTATGAAAATTTGTTATAAAATCTTTGTTTATCAATCAATTAACATTGTGTAAAATTCAGAATATTGGCCAACAAGAGCAACAGCGTAGGGCTACCTTTTGATTTAAATTCTCTTTCAAGCCTCATTTCTGAGGTGTTTCGCTACCGTCTTGGCAACTGCTAATCTCACATTCAACCTCATCAACTCATCCACCTCACTTTTGATCTCTGTAAACACACAGAAAAAAAACTAGAAAGGAAATTCAAGCACATTTTTTGAACATTTTCAAAATAAGAGTGAGTACCTATCTGAAAAGCTACTGATACTGTCAAATAAATTCTTACCTTTTGCTGATAATGCTGTTTTTGATGTTGTATGTATCATTTATAATTTTCTCCTAATTCACCATTATCTTCATTGTTCTGCTGCTCATAAGTTTTAACTTTTTTTTTTTACATTTTGAAACAAATAAAATGGTAGAAACAAAAACTCTTGAGAAATGTGCAAAAAATAACAGGTAGGCCTAGCAATAACCTTTGTGTTCAATTTAGTAATAGGCCCAAATGAGTAAACATAGACATGGTGTCTACTAAACTTGACCAATGAAATTCCTAACTTTTCCCCTCATCATTTCCTAAAAATTCCCCGACTAAAAAAGAATGTCACTTCCTTCTAACTCCCCCCCTCCCTTGTTTTTCTATTAATCTTTTTTTAAATGATAATAATAAAATTTAAAATTTGAATTAAAATTGTTTCTAGGAATTAAAAATATATTACACATCTACAAACAAAAAAGTGACATTATAATTTACTGATTATTGTATTTCATATTTTGAGTAAAATATCATTTTCCCGGACTTTTATTACAATTTATCAAATTCCCGACTTATTCCCGTTTTTCCCGGATGGTAGACACCCTGAATAGAGTAACTCGATTGTGTTGTGTAATCAGTTGTACTGAATTCTTCCAGAATTACACTCTATTTGGTCCATGATATGTATTTATTTTTTATCTTTTATTACCAGCTAAATGAGGACCAACCTTATTGGATGGGATGTTTACTGTGCTAGTACTATTTAAAACATGTGTTACATTTTGCAAGAACAGCATCTGTTTAAATATTTCACATGCCTTTTCAGTACAAAATACTTTCAGATGTAAAGAACACTATTTAAAAAGCAAGCTAACCAAGCCAATTATATTTCCAATTAGTTTTAAAAATAATCGGTGAACACTACTAGAGGCTTTTTAATTGGAGATCTTATCCCCACAATCGCAAGATAATTTTTATAAAAAAAAATACATTGGTCGAGCACAATGAAACCTGAAGATAAGGGGGTAAGGGTAGAGGTCACTGTCTATCAGTGCCGACTGCCCAAAGGAAAATAGGGTATTATGTTCTTAGTATCTAATTTCATTGCAAACATAGTGACTCTCTTATCAGTTTCCGGCAAAGAAAGGAGCACCTGTAAACTAAACACGTCAAGTTGCTATTGTAAATATTGTAAATATCAGCTTCTGCCTGAGAAGAATATCAATTAATATTTACTTACCAAAATAGGCACTGAAACATATCAGATATTGGTAGCTTATGGTATGGCATTTACAACATATGTTAAGAAAAGTGCAAAAAAAAACAACAGTATTTCTGGTTTGAATTGACACATCGGCTTTTGGCAGCTGTTAGAACACACATCTATGAACATGCCACTACACTTATCTCACAACCCAATTTTTTTTTTTTGACATATCAGCTTTTGGCAAATAACCACAGAATTATCAAAAAGCTATGTTGTTTTGCTCAGTTAAAATTAGACTTTCTTAAAAGATATAATAAGAGGACAAAAAGGGAGATTTGTTTTATAGGTGTGTAAGAGACAGTATAGCGTCTCGTGACCAACATTCTCAGGCACGCTTAAAAGGGGCGGCCCCGAAATTTTTTTCAAACCTGTTTATGCTTCAAGAAGCTATTTTGAGGTTTTTTTTAGTGATAGTTGTGACTTTTGAGCGTCCTTCTGTTCTGTGGTATACATTATTATTATGTTATTAGTTATTACAGACATATACTTATTAACTTTTGACTGTTAGCTTTCAATGATACACACATCAAAACAAAAGCACCTGCTACAATAAACTCCACAAAACTCTACAGCCCGGTACTCACGACACAACTTACGTACAAAAAGCTGTGCAAGAAATTGTACAATATCTTGGTCACATGGATTGCATACAATATTTGAAAAAAAAAAAACCCATGGCTTTTTACCCATGGAAAAATGATTGGGAAAGTATTGGTATTTAATGTAAATAATGTCTTAATCATTCTTAAATATTACGAAATATCTTTTTTTTAAACTTTTTTAATGTCCTTTTAAAAGTCGAAAACCTTTATAATTGGGGTTTAACTCCTTCAATTATAATTATTTGTTTGTTTTCAAGCTTTTAGCTGTTTTTCTTACATTCACTTTTTTTTTTTTTTAAAGTAACTATTTAACAGATGAAGTTTTCATGTTTACAACTCAAAAGTTGTACAATAAAAATGGCCGATATAGGACATATTCTATTTCCTGAAATTATATATAATAAGTTGTGCAAAGCAGGTCTTGTACGAGTTTTGGTATTCACACGACACCATCTTCAGGCTGCAGCTTCTCGTACAAGAAGTCGTGTCATGCGTGTCGGGTTTAAAGATGTGTTGGCACCGGGTCAGTACCTCGTCGATAGTTTCCCCTTTCATGCCATACCACCCCCCTATGTTTTTAAAAGGGGGAGAAAGGTGTAGTGACTTCGGCTCTAGTCCTCAATCTTTTGGGCAAGATAAGTCGAAGCTCGGCTTTTTGCATTTTTGCCCGACATCCACAGCTTTTTCCCTTCTCTCCCCTCCGAAACCTATGACGTCACAAATAATAATAATAATAATAATGGTGGAAGGAAAGAGGAAGATAAGGCATTTTAATAAAATGAGAGGGCCACAAGCCGTAAATATATTCCGTTCACGATAGGTTTTTACCTGGATGACAGTTCGAAAATCATATGTTTAGGTTTTGGGTTGCCAACACTAGTAAAAGATCACAGTTTTGTTATAAATGTAAAGATCTTTAATTACCTGTTATATATTACATTTAAAATAACGTAAACTTAAGTTTTCTCATACTATTTCATTTTTTTTAATAATTTCTTTTTGTCCAACTCGAAACAATATTTTAAACATAATTAAAAGTACTTATTTTTCGTTTTGGAACGTTACTGATTTTGTGTAATATAGTGCACACATCAATACCTTTTAATACAGGCATCGTATTTACTTGCAAAAGAGAAAATTGTTGTCATTTTTTTACATACAATACATGATTTTATGATTATTTTATCGTATTTTGAAATATTTAACTGAATAAAGTATTTTCATCAACTGCGTGTCTGCATCATTGTAAAAAACTTGTTTACCGTTATGTTCAATCATATGGTTTAGATCGTCAGTCGCCATTTTGAGGCTATGTTCGTTAGAAGTTTTTGTGAAAGTGGTGTTAATATTTTTTTAAGGGGAATAAAATGATAAATAAACTTTGTGTCTGACCTCAAATAAATATATAAATAATATTGGCCTAAATTACTGTGGTTAACTATGACATTAATATATTACCAACTGTTTTCATTACAGTTATCCAAAGTGATAGATGTCAGCTGTTGGCGTAGTGATATATTAGGGATTACTTCTAGTGACATTTCGAGCTGTCATTCAGGTAAACTTGGCTCGTGAATGCCTTATACTTCTTCTACGATACATTCCAGCGCTTGACACAGATGAAAACATCAAGTCAATGTGGTAGGCCTACACTTATTCAATAATGTAAATTACTGCCCAAGTGCCATAAGTTTTTAAAACATTTATTTTTATTTTAACGTTTTATGAAAACGATATATCGCTTAGCTCACAGTTAAAGCCAATAAGTTGAAATTACGACAGGATTAATTTAATAAGAAATAGTAAAAAAAAACTAGACTTAAGTTGTCTAAGTTCCAGTAAAAGTCCTCCAAAGTCAAGTTCTGTCTTGTTCATGTAAAAATGATGATATCCAAAATAATGTCTCCACTTAGTGAGTGTTCTTCCTGGATCCTTCAACCGTACAATGTTTACCTCTCCTTGACTTCAACCAAAGAGCTGTCTTGTCTGACCTGGAACTTCAACAAACGCGTGTAATTCTCCAGCAACACTCTCCAATAACACATCACATCATCCAAACGCAAGTGGTTGTGAATCACATGTCGGCCCCGTGTCGCTATGTCTCTCATCTCGGGGTCGTAGTCTTTGGCAAACTGGAGCAGCTCCCTCAGCTCATGGCTCGTGATAGAGCTCTTCACCGGCACGTAGTGGACCCACGGCCGCAACATGGGATAGAAGAACTCCTGCCACTCGTCGCCCACATGAAACACCAGTGACCCGCACAAGAACAAGTGTTTAAGACGGAAACTAGCCGCCACGCCACGATAGTTAAACAGGTAGCGGTATTTGCAGTGGTGCTCTAAGGACACCTCCTCTGCCGGCGGGGCTCCCAACGTGTCCGCCTCAGACTTCCATGCCTGGTTTTTAGTATACTGTGCATCCACTAAGTGGTTTTCTTCCCATGAAAGTCGCACCAGGGCATCTCTCTCCCAACTTGTGCGAGAACCGCGAAAGAAAGCTTTCGTAATCTTGCGCTCCCATGGCCATTTACTAGCCTCCTTGCTCAAGGATTCCCTGTGTAAGTCCCAGCGCCCTAGGCCCCTAGGATACAACTTGATGGCAGGCCCCCCTTCCCAGAAACTCCATGCGGGGTACATTATGTCAAGATAATCCTGGGTCTTGCTGAAGGAGAATACAGGCAAAAGCTTCGAGTGACGTGCTACTTGAGGCCAATCTCTTGGATTAAGGACAAACTCCGTGTCCGGGAGCTTCGGAAGCAAGGCTAGGAGAAAATGTTCTACTCCGGCGCAACGAGCCGGGAACATACACTCCCGGTCCCGATAGAGCCGATGGTTCACTATCTGGTACTTGATGCCTCTGTCCTGGGCATCTCGCACCATCTGCTGAGTGATACCATCAGTAAACACAGCCAAATCTTGTGCTATAACATCTGCATGACAGCTGCAGTTGGTCGAAGAACAGGGTTCATATGCTGCAACAGCTTCGTGGATAGCAATCAAGTTTGGGTGTGGGGAATTGAACTGCTTACTATACATGTGTTTGGAAACACTTTCATCGCTCTGGGAGGGACATTTGTCACATGTGATTTCAGCCACAACACTACTGTAAACAAGTACCAACATATAAACACTTGTTGATAGCATAGTGATGATTATGAAATTAATAGAAGTGTAGTCCCGAAAACTTGCCTTCTGGTCCAAACAATTGTTTGCAGGTGTAACAGGTCACTCCGCCCTTCTCTCCTAACAGGGGCAGGATCCCACCGCAATCAGGGCAGAAACCGGGCTCGTTGCAAAAACTACGGTTAGACATTTGAATTTTCCTTTATAAGCTTTCCCTCTCCCTAAAAAAAAAAGTCTCCACTGTATTAACACCAGTCTACACACTTCGTATGTGTATGGTTCTTAGACATTACCAACGAAAATATCAAAAAAACAGACAAATCACGTGCATATAATGATGTCTTAAAGAGAGTAACCGTAATGTCAGATTAAAGCTAATTATTATTTAGAAAATATTTACTAAAAGAGTTACGTTTGTTTCAAATGTAAGAAATAGATTCGCCATGGATCCAATACCTCGGTTCTCGACAAATGAAAGCATAAAGTTTGGCTACTTAAAATGTCAGAATCAGAGTACCATAGATAAAGGAGAGTACTCTAGTGAAAGATAATGAAACTATAAAATAATTTTAATACAAATATATTAAAACATTTATTTGAATTAATATCAGTGAAACAGAAGTTGTATAAAGATATTGTTTTAAAAAAGACGCAAAATCGAATTCAATCCAACATAAATGGTGAGGTTTAACGCCAAACTTTACTACTAGATCACAGCATTCCCAACCATACCACAGTCTAAAGCTTTGTAGGAAACACGTTGTTTCGCGGCCAGACTACGCTGGTGAAACATTTGTTTCCCGTACAGAGTTCAGTTGAGTGAAAGATATATGATAAGGAGGACGCTGCTGTGGTTTGTACTTTGTATGTAGTTATGAGCTGTTCAAGAAGACAGAAAAGAAGAAAAGGGGGTTGAGTCTGTAAAGCAGTGACGTAATCTGAGAAAAAGTAATAGGTATGCTGTACTCTAAAAGTTTCAACGGATATTTGGGGACGTAGGAACCTCAACCACCGTTGTCCAAGAACATCAAGGGATATATTTGAAAATGTGTTCATATAGAACAGTGGCTCTTGGGCATTTATTATTTCCCTTTAACTGTATGCTATCCTAGGAAATGTTTAGCCCCCCACTATCATATTCTCTCTTCTTTTATTTATCCATAACTATGATTACCATCCACTCAAAATGTAATAAAGTAATTCCATGGTGTCAGCCCGCATTCAGACTATACCTACCGAGTGGTTAGCAAACTGTTTGGCAAATTAGTGCCAGCTCTTGCGATGTCATGTGGTCAGCACAGCGATGAATCCAGCCATTAAGCTCGGCTTTCTATACCGGAGCAACTACTACTTTATTCGAGTAGCCACATTTGTGTGGAAGAAAAGTGGAGAACCACTTTGGAAGTAACATGCTGGATTAAAAAAAATTATAAAGTAACACGGTGTTAGTGGACTAATGCAAGTTTACTAGTATTAGCTTACTAACATACTAGTTGTGTTGACACACATTTTTCACTTGTATTAGTTTAACTTCCAAAAACATGGCTGAAAATGAAGTGCTGCTAACTGTTTTCTCCATTGGAGCAATTTATTTTTTTATCACTGTGTCTCATTTCTCGTTTGGGTTATTTTTACGCATATACTAATTATTCTTATGTGTTAGGAGCTAGGAAGGATTAATTTGGAATAAGATGGGCGGCCAAATAAACTACAATTTTTCAGTAAACGCAATATATCATAATTAGTTGACCTATTTAAAAAAAAGTTTTACATAAACAACATACAAAAAGTTAGTGATTAGTATGGCTCCTATTTCTTAATTCCAAATACATTACAATATATTTCAGTTGATCCCAAATTATGTTTGTATTATATTAGTATACATGGTATATAAATTTAAACTCAATAAGGTCAATAAATTCAAATACAACCAAACTCTGTTGGGCATTTTTTTTAAATAAGCCTAAACCAGGTTTTTAAACCGTTTTACATGCCCGTTTACTAATAATAAAATATCTGGTTAAATGCTAGTTAGGCCTAAAATATTCTTTAAAAATAATAATATATTAATTTGAAGATTGGTTTAGATATAAACTATCTGGTTTGCTATGAGACAATAATATTATGTTGTGTATCTACTCAAGTTGCCAAAGCATTACTACAAAGTGTTTGAAGTGTATGGGCTGAACCTTGTTTATTAAAACTTATAAAGAGTGGTTAAAGAGTCAAATATGGAGATTAGAAAGCATGCCGATGATTTTGCGTGAAAACCACTGGCCATTCATACATTACTTGCCGATAACACAAATATTATGTTGCCAGAACTAATCACTGTACTAAAATGTATTATATTTGGTGATTGTATACAAAAAAATTACACATGCCACGTTGATTGGTAGGAAATAAATAATGGTTTGATAAAATTATTTATAACATTTTGTTACAGTTATAATTACAGAGGTTCATGGAATTGAATAATCACTATAACTTTAGTGTGCTGTATAAATTGATTAGTATTTTAATTGATAAAGTTACAAGTTAGATAACATAGTGACCGGTGTACACACATGGTTTTACAAAAGAGGAAGTGGAAATATCATGAGTCAAAGATGCAAGTAATAGGCCTAGCACACACATTTGTTTACGGATATTATATAATATCTCTCACAAGGCACATTTGCAATATTTATGTAGGCCTAACATTTTATTTTGGAAACGTCTAGAGAATATGTACACTTGATATAACTTTACAATATCCCTCGTATTCTTATTATAAATCCGATGTTTAAAATTAGACAAAAACTCATTCTTTTCAAAACATTCCACAAATGTGACCAGCACAGCAATTTTTTAGTTGCCACCATTTTGAATTGTCTACTTGCATTTGTAAATTTGGACAGTGACCAACTTTTTCAGTTGCAAGTTGATTTGTTCGTTAGTAGCTTGCTTGTTTGTTTAAACGGTGCAAGCTGTGCGCGCGCAGACAAATTAATGAACTTACATTAGTCAACTAATACCGTGTCAACAGGACGTGGATAACAAGAGTGCATCCTCCTAATTTGCATCTTGATCCGTCACCATCAATCCCATAGTCAAAAAACTTCCGAACTGATTTTTCTTTAATGAGCCCCATGTATTTAAACCACTTAACTAACAACAAAAATAATCACCTCTACACTGTACACAAGGAACACATTCATTGAGGTACTTCTTAATTTAAACTTGAGTGAAAGAACATAAAGTATGCATTTTTCCACCCTCCATCTCCCTTTATTATCAGCTATTCAACCAATCACCAGATTATCAGTTTTCACTTCTAGGAAGTACTAAGCACAATAGGCTTAGACTGCTTGTCCAAAAGAGATGATTTCTGTATTTCAACTTCTAAGGAATGTGCTATTTATCTGCTGTCCATCGAAGCTAAATAAATCTTCTTAAACATTAAAGTGAGGAAACAGTGATAAATGTGACAGTCATGACATTCCTCTGGAATCTAAACTCTTTTACAATCACCTTGGAAAAGGGGTTTCAAACAAAGTAGTAAACTAAAATATATCAAGCCCTTTCAAAACCCAACTGAGAAAGGGGGAAAACACAACATTTCAAATTTAAATTAAGCTAAGGAAAGGAAAAAAAAAATTATATACATTAGGTACTGTAAAACTATGTGTAACCTTGTTACAACATGAGACAGAAGAAGTTGTATCACTCACCTAGCCAGCCCCAGTTGACTCGTTCCGACACGTCTACTAAACCCGAGGTACACTCTGCCTCGCTATACTCATTCAACTAAGCCAGAGGTCGAGGCTCGCTGCTGGCCGTGTTGGAAGAGCCCCCCCCTTCTCTTCAAACAAGTGACCGTCGATTAGCGCACGCTCGCGGGCGCATTCTAAAACTTCTATGGACTATCGAGACTGTTCTGGTAACTCCCTTTCCTCCCCAAATACTGAGAACACATGATTACTGTGGGGTATATAATGGTTGGAGTCCAGAGTAGTGTCACACATTACACTCTGTGCTTACAAGGTAATAAGCCTAGCTATTATGTAGGCTCGTCACTCTTTTCTAAATTCACTTTGGTTTTAGAACGCTTATCTTTCAAAATTCAATGTCTCGGACTTCAGTATTTTATATACATATCTATGAATAATATTTATTGCTATGATCAGATACTTTGGTCCTTGCCCATAAGGCAATGTTAACTTGGGGATCCTTTTTGTCTCCATTTATATTTTTTGTACCTTTAATTTCCGCATCACGGAAAGTATAGTGACTTGTTGTAACCAATCTGGGAAAGCTACGTTATGTTAACTTTATTTCTTGCCACCAGGACCTATTTAGAAGGGTAGAAATAGTTTATTTTTACCGCCTTGTTTTCTTTTCAAGGTTGGTTAAATTGGGGCCGCGACCCGACAGAGAGAATATTTCCTGTGTGGACACTTTGTTGGTTGTTAAAGTTCGGATAGTTTATTGTTGTCTCTTTGCTTATATCTATATTTATATGGTTATTAAATGTGGGGGCCACGGGCCACCCAGTGCATATATCCATGGAGGGCGCTCCGTCTATTATTAAAACATTAGGTATTCTAGACTTTTGAACTTTATATTTTGTCAGGTATTATACTAATGGTTGTTTATTATAATGGTGCCCATCCGGCTTATCAACTCTCATGTGCCTCTCCCTCATTGAGCTGTCATGTTATTTATAACTCTCTTGTGCTTATCATGTGTGTTGTGTGCGATAATGATAGAGGTGGGTCACATATGAACCTTTAAGAACCTAAGATTATTTAAATGTTCCAATTCTGGTTCTTCAGAATAGTGTTTAGGGTTCCGGTTCCTTGAAAATAACTGTTAATTTCGGTTCGACTCCCTGATTCTACTCCTCCATTCTCATCACATCAGTGTATTTTCTAACGAACCATAGTAATTAGATCTCTGTAGTAAATATTATAAATGGTAAATTTCCAAAAAATTGGTACTCAATGTTGTCTCTTTATTTTTTTATATAGTGCATGTAATAACATTATACAATTCAAAATAATTAAAGTATAAAGCAAATGTCAAACTATTTGTATCAGATAGTTTCCCTTAAAATAAAAGCATTTTTTTGGGGGCAATGGGGAAGAAAGTGGGTTGAGGTTGCATGATAATAATAAAAGTGAAGAGTGCATCATCTCTATGTAGTGTATTAAACATGCTTTGTCCATGTGGTCCAACAAACACTACAGTATAGCCATAATATTGGTAATGTAATCATGTTATACAAGTTAGTATATTGTGCAATATAACAATCTAAGTTAAAGTAGGAAGTAAGCCTACTTACATGTGAAAGTAATCTTATACACTTACAAGAGGATTAATTTGATTAAATATATTATTTGAATCTTGCAAATATTAAAACTATTTCAATTCCATCATTAAGTACCAAAAGAAACAATCAAAGTATAGGATTATATTTTTTATCTAGGACATTAATACCTATTTTTACATACACACAGTACTAGTCATAAAAAGTGGAAGGCTTTCCCATTCAAGTTCAACTTCAAGGCCGATTCATGCATAATGCATAACAAATCATTAACTTTGTGTGTTATGCAAGGAGATGAGCCTTATCAGACAATGAGAATGCAAGGAGATGAGCCTTATCAGACAATGAGAATGCAAGGAGATGAGCCTTCATCAGACAATGAGAATGCAAGGAGATGAGCCTCATCAGACAATGAGAATGCAAGGAGATGAGCCTTATCAGACAATGAGAATGCAAGGAGATGAGCCTTATCAGACAATGAGAATACAAGGAGATGAGCCTTATCAGACAATGAGAATGCAAGGAGATGAGCCTTATCAGACAATGAGAATGCAGGGAGATGAGCCTTATCAGACAATGATAATGCAAGGAGAAGAGCCTTATAAGACAATGAGAATGCAAGATGAGCCTTATCAGACAATGAGAATGCAAGATGAGCCTTATCAGACAATGAGAATGCAAGGAGATGAGCCTTATCAGACAATGAGAATGCAAGGAGATGAGCCTTATCAGGCAATGAGAATGCAAGGAGATGAGCCATATCAGACAATGAGAATGCAAGGAGATGAGCCTTATCAGACAATGAGAATACAAGGGGAGAGCCAGCAATTAAAACATCAGGATACAGAGCAGACAGAAATTATCTCCTGCTCATGTTTAAATTGTTTCTTAAATGTGTTAATAAATATTTTATTTGTTTTAGCGTTAATGAATATAGTTGAAAATAAAGGAGTGGTAATACATTTTTGATTTTTTTTTACTAAGAAGTAGATACTAATATTTATAGTAACAAAATCAAAGCCAAAGAAAGATTACAATTTTATTTAATAGTACAGGGATTTGTTTTAAATTAAGTTAATATCATGTTTCAAAATAATTATACAATTTAATGAATGTTGTTTTTAAATATAATACTTAAAAATAGTTTTTTTTAGGGCCCTTATCTACAAGAGCAGGGGACCCCCCAAATTTACTGTGCAGAGGGGCACATTAGGATGTGTGCGCTAGGTGAGCCAGGTTGAAAAAATCTATAGATTACTGCATACCCGGGATAGAAACATTTCTCAGACTCAACGAAACGCAGCCTGTGAGTTCTAATAAAACTGTACACCATAGTATTGCTGTTACGGAATCCTGCCACTGGCTGCATCTGTATGTATTTTGTGTGCTGCATAAAGGAGCACAAGCATTTCATTATTCATCAGTGAAAATTTTAAATATATATTTGACTAAGCAACCGCGGGCCTGATAAACCCAGTCCGCAGAACAGTAGTTTGAGGATGCCTGTACAAGAAGCTGGTAAGTTGAAGAAAAAAATATAGTTTGTGTAGAAGGAATATAAATAGTAATGGAAAAAGGGTAGGGGAGAAACCATGCATCAAACCATTTTACAACTTATAACTCGACTGCTTAACAACAATACCGTCTCACCAAGAGTGGAGAGAATGTTTGAGGGGGTGTAGTGGGAGGTAGGCAACGGCCGCCATGACTTTCCACTTCCAACCACACACCGTACTGCTAACGATACTTGTACGACCGCCATGCTGGGACTGCGTCGTGTCGCTACCATTCACACCGATAGGACCACGCTGGGACTGAGCTGTTTGGGCTACCGTTTTGCTCGTCGGCAATTTGGGCAAAGATGTGATTGTTGCATGTGGGCTTTATCTTATCTCACTTGATAAAAAAAAAAGGAGAAAACAAAGGAAAATACTGGGTTTATCATTTATTTAGAGCAAGAGAGGAAGAATTCCACAATATATTTGGGTGACTCAGAGATGCCCATCTAAAGTTTCACAAATATTTTAGAATGAGTGTCCCGAAGTATGAAAACTTACAGAAACCTCTTGCATTCAGTTTGTCAGCTATCTCCTTCCAAATATTTTCTTTAGTGAGATTATTATCATAATCTTTATGCCGCAAATTATACAAGCATTCATACTCTTGGACCAACATTATTAGTCTTCTTCGTCCATAGCTCACAGTCGTGTCAACAATGTTGGAATGTTCTACGGCCACTATCAGATTGTAGATAAGAGCCTTCATGAAGGTGTCAAAACATTTCTCGATGCCAACGCCACACCTTACCAACAACACAAACGTTACTAGATAATAAGTCACCGAAGTATTTTATGTGAACTTCCATGTTTATGGTAGATGTTTACCCTCCTCGGTCCTAGTATATGAATTGGCTTTTAGAGAAATCAAATCGGCACTTTTAAGTTGAGGATTCAAATTACATAATCCTGTTCAGTTATATTTTTATTAAAAAAAAAGCACATTAATTATGTGTTACTTATTTCCTACAAACAAATGATCCATATTTTCAAACAAAAAAGTTCGTTATGATTTAGTAAATTGAGAGTCAAAAATAAGTTTCATAAATTTTATTGTTGGAAATGACATAAATCAAGGTGTGTACAACCAGCATGCCTTATATCGGATTAAGAAATGACATTTGATTCAAGTAGTAATCTTGTAGTATACTTGTACCACCTGAAATTCTCCCAACATAGCTTTGACTAGTTAAAACTACATAGCACGATATATATATAAAATATCAACCTGTTCCTACCTCATTCAGCTCGAACTTTCCTAGAAATTGTGCAGGTGACTTGACAAAATAGATGTGTTAAGGTTAGGTTAGGTTAGGTTGGGAGAGGGTAATTCTTTATCAACTTGAAATTTCAACTATAACACACACATACTATAAATACGATTTACTTAAATACTACAAATAGCATCGCAAAATAAAATATATATATATAAACAATAGTTTTAAAGTAAACATTCTTTATATTAATACAAAACTTTCATCACAAAATAATAAAAATAAGCGAATAATTCATGTATAGTTTTTTTTCCGTAGCAGTTACCATGTTATCGTAATATTACACAAATGTTTGGTTTTCTATGCACGGAACAATTTTAAGTATAACATGTTAGAGCTACAAGTTGCGTATTTTAATTTCTAGAAAACTTCTAAAATATTTTTTAAGATATATTTTATCACAAAATAAAAATAAATAATTTAAACAAAATAAACATTAAACCTAATTGAATATTAATAATGGAGCTATCATCGATATATAATTATATAATATAACATGTGTAAAGCGGCATATAATTTATATTTTACAACTACAAGTCCATACCAGTGAAAGAGAGGATAATAATTAGTTAAATGATGAATTACAATGTAAGGTTTTATTTTTAATTACACAATTTTCTAAGTAAAATTGATCAAAAACATGTACATATTATGCTTGAACATGAACAATTGTTCATTTGGTTTCCCCCAAATGTGTCAAGTATAATATTTAAGCAAACCTACTAAAACATTGTTTTGATATCTTTCATATCTTATCAACTATTTGTTCAGTGACAACAATGTGAAATTCAACCCCTAGTTATTATCAACAGTTTCCAGCCTGCGACCGACCGGGTCACTTCCTCTTCTTCTCCTCTGTGTTGTTAGCTCTCCGTTATCCGTTCCTCCCGTATCTTTCTTGGCCTCCACTCCCCTAGTCTCTCTTACATTCATTGTTCCAGAAATTTCGCCCTGTATACTTATAGACGAATACAAATAAACGTGAATAAGAGTCAAGAATGAATATTTATAGTTGGAGTTAATTATTTTTAAAGGTTTAGTGCTTATTTCTGTGAGCAAAAATAGTAAACGATCTCTAAATTGAAAATATTAAAAAAAAGTGTCGGAAAGCTGGGCGAGTTTTAATAGTCAAATTGGATTTTTGATCACTATTTTTTTTCCCTTAAGCATGTAATGTGTCTGTGAGCATCGAATCATTCATATCCTGCATTTATCTAAGTGTGGATTCTAAAGCGCGAGAGATTAAATTTCTCTACTTCAGTACACATGGTGTCTACTAAACTTGACCAATGAAATTCCTGACTTTTCCCCTCATCATTTCCTAAAAATTCCCCGACTAAAAAAGTATGTCACATCCTTCTAACTCGCCGCCCCCCCTCCCTCCATCCTAGTTTTTCTATTAATCTTTTTAATAATAATAATAAGTTTTAAAATTTGAATTAAAATTGTTTACTAGAAATTAAAAATATATTACACAGCTACAAACAAAAAAAAATGACATAATTTACTAATTATTTTATTTCATATTTTGAGTAAAATATCATTTTCCCGGATTTTTGTTGTGATTTACCAAATTCTCGACTTATTCCCGGTCACTTCAAATTCCCGGCTAATTCTCATTTTCCCGGATGGTAGACACCCTGGTACAGCACAGAATTAATAAAAACAATTTTCAGTGATCTCATTTGCAGTCTTTTGGTTTCTTTCTTACGGTCAAGTGGGAGGGTTCACAAGAAAGGTTCACTGATTTTATAGTTTTCATATGAAACATTTTTTTAGCCAAAATAAATCAAACATTGCTACATTATGAACATAGGAATGGTATTTTCAGATTGTTCTTGAAGCATAGTAGCATTTGATGAGCAACTTTTTAAATAAAAGGAAAAAGTTATCAAATTTCAAGCCACCCTCGACACACATTAAAAAACTGTTTAAATTACCACATGTACCCACTAAACAATTTACTGGAGGGGGGTGGGGGTACAAAGAGATAGAAGCAAGTGTAACATAAAATAATTTTAGTGCCATTTTATAAATCATTTTATTATATAAGATGAAATTTAATAAAGCTCCTAAAATATATATAGAATTAAATAAACCTAACTATTCCATCCCTACATAACACCAAATTGAATAGAAAGCAAGAACACACATTAAATTAGTTGGATTCCAAACTAATTTCAACCCAAAACTAATGCTGGAGACATAGTTAACAACTTAAATAGTTATTAATTCAAGTTGGGGAAACTAATCTACTTTATAAGTAGAGAAAAGTGGTTAAGTTATAATCTACTATTACATCCAGCATAAATAAAATTTAGTTTAATTACTTTGATGTGTACAACTCAAATGTGTAGCAAGATGTGGTTCTAATTTTCTTTAAAATACATATATATAGGTAAAAACTGTTTACATATATAATTATTTTGGTAAAAAAAATATAATTTTTGTTGTCTTAACGATAGAAATAATCCCATTTTTTGTTAATATGCATTAAATAATATCACTGACATAAACAATAGATTAGAAACGAGTTCATTGACTAAATAGAAAGCACATACAATAAAAAGTAGCTCTTTTTAATAGAAAATACTTGAATTGATATTAGAGCCTCGATCAACATCAACGGTGGCTTAGCAAAAATATATAAGTTACAGGGACTTATAGAAAACTTCCAATAAATCAGAGATTTTGTTATTATGAGCTAATTTAAGTTAAAAGTGAAGCAAATATAAAAAAACTTTGTATGCAAAAATAATAATAATAAAGCTCCACAAAAAGGTAGAGCCAGCTTTGTACCGTTACTATTTCAAGAGAACCACATTTCAAAAAATGTGAACAAAGTTAAGTATCCACTCTATGACACTCATTGCCAAGCTTTAAATATTTTAAACTTAACCTTTAGACTCCCAACTTACAATGATACAAAATAAATTGTAAATTTTAAAAATATTTTGTTAGAATCAATTCGATGTAATTAAAAAGGAAACATAATCTAACCTACAAGTCTCAAGAGTGTGTGCAGGGATTTAAAAATGTATATAGTTAATTAATAATTAATTGCTATCTGAAATAAGTTCACTTTGTTGCTTATTATTAAGGGTAATAAACAATCCTCTCTTTCACTCTAACGATTCATTACACAAAATAAAGTTTATTTTTTGTACAACTAAGGAAAGTTTGTTTATAAATTAGGAGGGTACAGTAACACTGTTTTATAATATAATAATAACAATTATTATTATTATTATATCCGTCTTCATATTTATATGAGCTGTCTCCGCAAGAAAGTGTGCCACAACTAGCGGCATTCCCATACCTTTACCGTCTGGTCCACACTGCCGGAAATAACAAATGGGTGGGTTTTATGGAAATCTGAAACAAACAAAACAATCCAAAAAATGGGGGAAAAAATCATCACCATTCACACAGTTTCCTAAAAACCAAAATTAATTAATTTTGATATGAAATTTGTTTAAGGCCCCAATATAACGATAGAAAACTAAACAACCAAACCCAATGTTGTCACTGTAGCCGAATGTATGTGTGTTATAAAGAATGTAGTCGAATGTATGAGTGTTATAAAGAATGTAGTCGGATGTATGAGTGTTATAAAGAATGTAGTCGAATGTATGAGTGTTATAAAGAATGTAGTTGAATGTATGAGTGTTATAAAGAATGTAGTCGGATGTATGAGTGTTATAAAGAATGTAGTTGAATGTATGAGTGTTATAAAGAATGTAGTTGAATGTATGAGTGTTATAATGAATGTAGTTGAATGTATGAGTGTTATAAAGAATGTAGTTGAATGTATGAGTGTTATAAAGAATGTAGCCGAATGTATGAGTGTTATAAAGAATGTAGTTGAATGTATGAGTGTTATAAAGAATGTAGCCGGATGTATGAGTGTTATAAAGAATGTAGTTGAATGTATGAGTGTTATAAAGAATGTAGTCGGATGTATGAGTGTTATAAAGAATGTAGTCGAATGTATGAGTGTTATAAAGAATGTAGTCGAATGTATGAGTGTTATAAAGAATGTAGTCGGATGTATGAGTGTTATAAAGAATGTAGTCGGATGTATGAGTGTTATAAATAATGTAGCCGAATGTATGAGTCTTATAAAGAATGTAGTCGGATGTATGAGTGTTATAAAGAATGTAGCCGAATGTATGAGTGTTATAAAGAATGTAGGTCCGTGCGCGGGAACAAGAAACATTTTAACTCTTCTTTATAACTTGAGCTTATGTATATTTTAAATATTTATAATTAGGGTGAAGTGGGGCAAGTGTGGCCGCGGGCTATAAAAACCTTATTAAAGCTTCTTTCAACATAAAAGCTACAGGATATGTTTTAAAAACCCTTTTTTTACATTTTTTTTTAATTCCACCAGCAGTTTAATCCAAGATACATTTTATTTCTATCATTAGAAACAAAAACACCTTATATTTCACTGCTGAGTAAGAATGCCAAACCTAAATATTACCGCCTCTTTATTCTTGAACCTTATCAACTAGACTATTTATTGGTTTTTATGTATCTAGATTAGGGCTCTGCGAGTACTCGTATTTCGAGCTTTGAGCCGAGCTCGTTGCTTAAGCTAGAGCTCGAAAGTTTTCTAGGCTCATAAATTTCTATCTTACACTTGATGTAGTTATTAATCAATTTTTTAAATGAGATAGTAAGCGTAGTATATTTAATTGAGATAATATCAGTATTTCCACTTATAAATCATTAAGTTACTTAAATTGTTAAATATTAATTTCAATTTTTACATTAATAAAGTAATAGAGCTTTAAAACCATTTTCGACCGTTAGATTTATTCAATATTGTCGTCCTTATTGAATTATTCTTGATTGAAGTTGTTTACTTGTAATGCCATGACAGAGCAATGAAAATAAAAATAGCTAAGAAGATTACTAAATATATGAAAGATTTTTTTACTACCTTTATCTGGTTCCTTTCTAAAATAATAATTTATGATTAGTTAAAAATGTAATATCAAGCCTCACTTTTTTAGAATAAAAATAACTTTCTTACGTTAAAATACAAAAATGAGGCATTTATTATTGCATTGATTTTTCTTCTGGTAGGAACTTGTAGGAGTTTATTAAGAATAAACTAGTAAAGTTTTGTAAAACATTCATAAAATATCAAGTTTGTTTTAATATTTTATGATGGAAATATTATTCATGAAAAATATGTGTCGTTTGGAAGAATGAGTTTATTTTCCTATCACAGAGATCGTTCATGTCAGCTTCTGTTTACATACGAGTAACACACAAAGAAGGCCTTTTTCAACTGCCAGTAGATTTATGTAATTCAAATGATCATAATAGTTGAGAAATTACTTTCATACAAATGTTTGTAGACATAAAGATCAAAATTAATTTTATTGCTTCAAGTTAAACAGAATATTAATTTTTACATCCAATCAGAATTTAGCAAGTCAAAGAAAGTGAAAAATTGGTTCACAGATATAACAATGCTGCGCCTCATCTGAAATCCCCTCGCACTTTGAGAAACCCTGATCTAAGCTACCAAAAACACAATTTCAGACACTTGTGAGCTAAGAACTTGTCCGTATGTCGATGAAGCCACAAATTAACTACTGCCTATAAGAAGGAACCAAAATATATTTTTATAATATTTGCAGTCTTTGCATGAATATTTGCTCGATTACACGAAGACATTGTTGCAATGAACACCAATAGAAATAGTTTAAATTTACTATTTAAAAATTAATCAATTTGAAAGAATCACTCAAGTAAGCACCTTAGCTTATCAAACAAATTGTTTTGTTAGTAATTGTTTCCATTAGTTTTAGAGATTTTCCCCCTCTCCCCCCAATCATCATTTCTCTAACTCCCATTTAAACACATAGTTTTAAGACTTATTTCGTTATCTCTTAGTTGTACTTCTACCTGCCAGACAAATTTCAATTACTACACCTAGAATTTTTTTTCTAATTCTCTCCCCCCCCTTGATCCCCACGTCCTCAGCAGTCGAGCTCAACATGACAAGCGCGTTAGCCAACTACGCCACCGAGGCGGGTAAACAATTAACTAATCAGAAGTAAAGTTTCGACTGACCCAGTGTGGTGCAGAAGTGCTGATGAGCCTCCAGACTCTTCATGCAGCGCTTGTTGCGAGTGTCCCACACCCGCACTGTTTTGTCGTCGCTGGCACTGATGATGAACTTGCCTCCCGGGTGGAACACCACGCCACGCACCCAGTTGTCATGGCCAACAAGGGTAAAAAGACACAATCCAGTGCCTATGTCCCAAACCTGGCAGAGAAAAATAAATATTTAATTTAGAACCGTGATTTAAAGTACATTCTTCAAAAAAAAGTTAAGTAGTTTAACAAATGAGCAAAATATCCTTGCCATAAAAAAATTATAAAGCAAAATTTTGTTTTCTTAGAGTGTATACGAGGGGGTATCAAAAAAAGTCCGGATTAGTGCTGCCATCTGGACATTAGTTGTAGTAGCGCAATGCAACTTTAGACGGCAACACTAACATGTCTTAGGAGTCATTGTACCAAGTTTCACGCATCTGGGTGGTTGTGCTGAATTTTCACGTCCTTTTTTTGGAGTCGTCAGGGTATCTACTCAGTTAGAGGAACAAAAATTCATGACTTTTTGGACCACAAAATATCTTCAGGAGCGTATAGCCCAAACGGTAAGTAAGATGCAGTGCAAAAAAAAAAAATTCCTTAAGTAAACGGTCGAACATTATATTGTACATCGGGCCTAGATATTATAGTAAAAAACCCCTTGGAGTAGGGCGGAGGCTAGTTCCAAATGCTTCTTACCTTTTCCATGAATTTTCACTCCATTCAACCCACTGTGGCTTATATCAAATTTCGATTTATAAAATGTACAATAAGCCTTATACTGGTCATCTTCAACAGGGCGCAACCACTTTTGAGTATTTATTTTCTTCAACAGTCAACCAAAACTCTTTGAACGAACATTTAACAAGCATCTTTTAACAGATTAGCTTAAACTTCACACTTAAAATCTTTGAATGCCCCCCCAAAAAAATTATGGATTTTTTTTCGCAACACACAATTAAAAAATAATTTAGGCCTAATATTTTATGTGCTCATAAGACAACGAAAATAATTTTAGAAATTGGTAAATTTCAACTGTTTTGAGTGAATGGTCTTTAAAATTAAATGAATTACGTCAAGGATTAAATATTAACACTAATATTATTATTTTATATTTTATAAAAAATACGCCATATTTCACTGCGAAAACGATTGCTATTTGCTGCCAACGTTAATTTTGAAATTATAATATACATTTTACACCGCCTTCAAATTGCAGTCGGATCACTGAAAGCGTAAAAAATTGATAATTGCCACCAACATCTTGATCTAGATCCACAACACAGATGAACACACGGTTCCTGTAGAAAATGTCCTGGTATTTTCCCTTATTATCTACAAAACCTGAATTCCAATTAATTCACTCGAAAACCATTATTTGTAGACACACACACGGCATAATGTACTCACACATCCCACGAGACAAGTAGCACGCCACATTTATATTTAATACAAGATGGCGAAAGTTAACCTTGTCGTTGGAAGCGCAAACAAAACAATCAGGCAACTTCCGACTGGAGCGTGCCATCATGTGTAGTGGATAGCGCTATCTTTGAAGCATTCGCGTTGTTACAATGTGCGGGAAATTCAAACTAAAATTATTTTGGTGACTTTATGACCAACATATTTAAAAAAAAATCGTGACTTTTTTTTTGCAATTAGTGACTTTTCCATAACTTTCATGACCCAGTAGACACACCGTTGAAGCAATTTTATACCAATTCAGATGTCTAACCTTTATTGTGTTATTTTAATTTTATTGACACATTTTAAAACAAGTTACCTTAATAGTCTTATCACGAGAACCAGAGGCGAGGAAGGGTCCAGCGTGAGCACCCTTCTTGTTGTCGGCACCGGCGGCCTCGTTGATGGCGGGGGCTGCCGAATCCGGGGCCCAAGCAATGCATTCCACGACGTGATCGTGGTCCCGAAGCTCCACTTTACAGTCCTTGTTGGCGGTGTACCACACCCGCACCGTCTGATCGTTGGAGCAGGAGGCGATTAGGGAGCCGTCCTCGTACACGCGCACCATGCGCACCCAGTCACTGTGACCAGTGAACGTCTTTACACAATACCTGCCAACAAGGTAGAGTAAAGAACAGTCAAGGGGGGAAAGGAATTGCCCTGAAGGTGACAGACAAGTTTAAGTATGGAAAGTGTGTGACGAGGATGTGGAGAGGGTTTACAAAGCTGCAGTCACATGATCATCATAACGGTCAAAGGAACTCTTACGCTGATGCTGAACAACCAAGCTATAATAATAATAATAATAATAATAATAATAATAATAATAATAATAATATTAATAATAATATTTAGCACCGCGTCTTACTACCCGTTCGAGTTATACGCTTTAAGTACTAATTACTCTAATGGACTAGGAATAGGGAAGGTTGAATTAGAGGAAGTGAACCCGCATTTGCGTGGAGGGAGAGTGGAAAACCATTTAGGAAAAACAACCCCCAGTTCACCCGACCGAGATTCGAACCTCGATCTCCCAGCCTCAGTAGTTGAGCTCAACACGACAAGCGCGTTAGCCAACTACGCCACCGAGGCGGGTCAAGCTATAAAAAAACAAGTCATTTTATGATCTGTAAGCACCTACATCAAATCTGTGTGCATCCAAGATTTTCAACTTTAAATCAAATCAATATATTTGCTTACTAAATCAAATTGATTTTGAATCAAATACTATAGTGAATCAAACTCGACAACTTTATAGTGAACTAAATTTAGGTAATTAGAATCACATCCAAACAATATATTCATATTATTTTTTTCTTAAAGCAATTTATAAACATTTAGAAATTAGCAAGCTAGTGTAGTCAGATCATGCATATAATATGAATTGAGCCGTTAAAATAAAATGATAACACAGCCACATGACCAGACTAAAATGTTTGCGACTTTCTAATAAAGAAGCCAGTCAGATAACTTAGCTCAGTCGGTAGTTTGTCTGTCTACCGAGTTAAGGATCCCGAGTTCGATTCCCTGCATGGCCAAAAATGTAATCATTGATGAACATATGGGTTTACCCTTTCACATTGATAAATTAATGGCCAAGTACTGGATGTTGTGCCTGTCCTAATATTAAGTTAGATTAAAAGCAAGTGAAGCTATGACAGGCAAGACAGCAGAACTAATTATGAAATTAAAATACATTAAAGATTAGTTGTGTTAGGAGAAAACAATAAGTTGTCTAAAAAGTTTCAATGCTTCATATCCCTTAAATGAAACGATCTTCACTTTGAGGTAGATGTTGTTATTTATGGAAGTAGGTGCAGGAAAGAGATAAGATAGTTCTAAATAAATAAGAGAACTAACAATAATAATAATATTTAGCACCACATCTTACTACCTGTTCGGGTTGTACGCTTTAAGTACTAATTACTCTAATGGATTAGGAATTGGGAAGCTTGAAATGGAGGAAGTGAACCAGCATTTGCGTGGAGGGAGAGTGGAAAACCATTTAGGAAAAACCACCCCCAGTTCACCCGACCGAAATTCAAACCTCGATCTCCCCGTCCTCAGCAGTCGAGCAGCTCAACACGACAAGCGCGTTAGCCAACTACGCCACCGAGGCGGTTCAAGAGACCTAACACAATATAGCTTTTACAATGAAAGTAACAACATAGTTCAAACATTACGATGCTGCTAATGGACAAACGGTTAATGGTTGCCTTTTAAAGGAAGTCAATGGTCGCATAATACCCCGACCTTGGTTCCTATCGGTTTCCATCAAAAGGCAGTCGAGCATAGCCACTCAAAATCTAAAATAAATTACAGGAAAATCCACAGTTTTCCTGGTTTGTCTTTCAGTCGTGAGACTTTGAACAAATGATTCTTAATAAAAGTTGTGTTGAACAAGCCAGCAAATTGGAGTACTCGAGAAAGTTTTTTTCTTGATGCACAAAATGCAAGCAAACTTCCCAGTTTTTTCGATCAGTGGCCACCTTGCAGCCATTACCTGTCTGCCAAGTAGCAGCAATATAAAAGATGAAAGATGTTATTTCATTATTTTTTGCGCATTGTGTTTGTTCTCTTTTTTTTTATTTGTTTCTATCCTTATTTCCTGTAATTTCTTAAATAAATATCAAAACGTTAAAATTTTGAATTACAAAGCTTTGGGCAAACTTAATTCAACCAGGATTAGAAGTCTGAAAGCTTTTTTTTTCTTTTGAGTCAATCTCAAGTTGAGTATTTCAAAAAGATCCCGAATTCAAGTATAGGCCTTTCATGTAAAATAGGATATTTAAAAATGTCACCAGTCAAAACAAACATGAAATATAAATACCACATCTTTAAAATGTGGGAGTTTAAAAATATATGAATACAACATTATGTTCTTAAAATAAGAAAGACATTGATTTTTACAAATAGTACATACATTTGAAAATAAAGTTTATAAAATGGAAATTTTGGTTTTAAAATTAGAAATAACAAAACAGAAACCTAGGTCGGGGGATTGGGCGGTGACGATCAATTTTCTTTAAGAGGCAACCTTTACCTCTTTGTCCATTTGCAGCAGTGTAAAGTATGAACTGTGTTCTTCTTTTCATTGTAAAGGCCATATTGTGTTCATCCCCCTTTTATATGTTTCTATCCACCTTTCCTGTACCTTCTTACAAATATAATACAAAACATTATTTAAAAATAAATGTTTCAAACACTAAGATGCGATGCTGCTGCTAAAAATAATAAGCACCGCGTCTTACTACCCGTTCGGGTTATAAGCACTTACGCTAATGTGTAATGGTAGGGTGATTGTGAGATGAAATGGAGGACCTACAGTTTAACGTGGAATCCGAACCACGGTGGAGGCCTGGCATTCCCCACATTCACAAGATGTCTTGTCAGAGGTGAAGGAAGGGTTTGGTAATCAGATAAATCTTTGCCGGGACCGAGGATTGAACCCAGAGCCCCTAACACAGCGGTCTCACACCTTACCCCAAACCACCAGGTCACCGCGAGAAAATAATTTAAAAAAGGTTTTAACACTCATGTATTCAAAACAGTAAAAATAACACTAACATTTACAAAAAAAAAAAGTTGATAAAATTGAGTTTTTAATGTGTTACTTGACTATTTCCCCAAAATAAGTCTGCGTAGCTTTAATTACCATACGAGAGACACAGGAATTACAAGCTGGTAAACATTTGAACTGTTTCATATTTAATTTATTAGCGAGTCCTTAATGAAATAATCGGGCACATGATCACTTATTCTGTCCCAGTTTCAATCCTCTACGCGCAGTTGCACATGTACCTTATATGGGCTCTGAATATAAATTTATCTTTTTACAAATTTTATTTCAATTCAATTTATAATGCTTATAAAAGTTGATAATCATACTCTAAAATGAAAAATAAGCTGGTTAAAATACTATCGTAATTCTAATTACCTTTTTTATTTAAATATTGCAAGTTTGGTAAAATATATTTATTGCAATGTTGATCAACACTTATTTTTTAGAGATGGGTTGAATCCACTATTTCTCAAATCCAAATCTCGAATCCGAATTTACATTTTATTTTCGAATCTTGAATATCGAATCCGAATCCTAGAAAACTGTTAGAAATTTTAATTATTTACAAATAGACCTACATTACACAATATAGGCCTAAATTGTAAATTAAGATTTATTTCAATAACGCTTTCAATTTAAACCAACCCCAACCACCCCTCGTAAAATACAGGTTAACATCCAGCCTCTTTCTTTACTTATTTTATATAGGTTAACAAACATATTTCTATAACTAAATAGTAATTAATACTTGTTTTGTAGTTGAACGTATTAATGGAAGTTTAAATAACTTAAGTTCAAAAACAATCAATATCAATATTTACTGTCATGACGATTCAACTTCAATTGAGGATAATTCAAAATGAACTAACTAAATTATTAAACTAGATTACCTGCCAAATTTTTTTTTAGACCTCTATTATGTTGGAGAGGAACAGCAAAGATTTGTGGAACAGAGGATTACAACAGCTGATGGAAAGAAGGTATGGATCAGATCCCTAGAAATGGTGTTTATGGATGTGGAAAAGCCAAATGATAGCGTGGATAGAAATAAAGTTTAGAAAGTGATGAAGGAGGTCAAAGTGGAAAGAAGAGTTGTAATGAACGTGAAAATCATGTATGAGGATAACAAGAGTTCTGTTAAGATGGAGAGTGGGAAAACGGAGTTGTTCCAAATAAAACATTTAGTGAAGCAGGGGAGCGCCCTCTCACCACTTATTTGTAACTGTCAAGGATTTAGTCAAGAACAAAGTGTCAGGAAAGAACGAGAGCCATGATGTTTGTTGATGACTCGAAGGAACGGGGGAAGAAGGAAGAGGAAGTACTGGAATGGAATTTAGCCAGATGAAGTGTGAAGTGATGGTAATGACAATAGGATAAGGTCTATGAAGCTGGATGGAGTCGAGTTGATAAAGGTACAGAACGTAAAGTAGGTATCTTGGGCGCGTTATTCAGGCAAAGGGTGGGAGTAGAGGGGATCTAATAAGAGGGCAGCAGGGGGAATTCCATAGGTGCGCAAGAGACCTTCAATGGAAAAGAAAAGTCCCCTTGAAGTGTAAGTAATTGCTTTATAGAGCGTACTTTGTACCCATAGTCACAAATGGAGCAGAGACTAGGACAGTGGAGGCTTATGGCAATATAGTTTGTGAGAGGCATATTAGTTGTCACGAGGAGAAATGATATGAAGAAATGAAGTTATCCATGAAATAGTGGGAGTACATGAGATAGTAGAGGAAGCAAGACTGAGATGGTATGGACATGTAATGAGTATGTTGGAGTACATGAGATAGTAGAGGAAGCAAGGGTGAGATGGTATGGACATGTAATGAGGATGTTTGAGTACATGAGATAATAGAGGAAGCAAGGGTGAGATGGTACGGACATGTAATGAGGATGTAGGAGTACATGAGATAGTAGAGGAAGCAAGAGTGAGATGGTACGGACATGTAATGAGGATGTTGGAGTACATGAGATAGTAGAGGAAACAACACTGAGATGGTATGGACATGTAATGAGGATGTAGGAGTACATGAGATAGTAGAGGAAGCAAGGGTGAGATGGTACAGACATGTAATGAGGATGTTGGAGTACATGAGATAATAGAGGAAGCAAGGGTGAGATGGTACGGACATGTAATGAGGATGTAGGAGTACATGAGATAATAGAGGAAGCAAGACTGAGATGGTATGGTCATGTAATGAGGATGTTGGAGTACATGAGATAGTAGAGGAAGCAAGACTGAGATGGTATGGACATGGAATGAGGATGTTGGAGTACATGAGATAGTAGAGGAAGCAAGACTGAGATGGTATGGACATGGAATTAGGATGTTGGAGTACATGAGATAGTAGAGGAAGCAAGACTGAGGTGTTACGGGTGTGTAATAAGGATATAAAAAAAAAGAGAGGATGCCAAGAAAGAGATGGGAAGAGCAGAGTACAGAAAGTGTGAAAGTGAGAGAAGGAGACAAATGGAGGCAATTAAAGGCGGAAGAATGGGTAAGAAAAGAGCAGGATGGAGGCATTTTACTAGTGACCTGGCCAAAGAATGGAAACAATTGATAGTGATGATGATAATGTTATTAATGTGAAATTTGATTTTCATTTTAAAAATCTGTTAAGCTATTGAAAAGTTTATAAATGAACCTGCCTAGTAATTGTGTGAGAAGCTTAGACAAGTTGAAGGTCAAATCTCCTGCGACTTCAACATCTACAATAACCTTCGCCTATTCGAAAAATTTCATCGAAGAAAGGACAAAACTCCGATAAATTAACAAAACGATCTAATTTCATCTTACTAAATATTACATTTTTCAATATATGATAATTTTAAAACAGTTACTAAACAGAATTTTAACATTGACCAGTAATTTAACTGACACAACGTAAACATGAATCAAAAACAGGTAAGTAAATGTTAATATATTGTATTGACTATCGCCATTTGTAAGAAATAAAAATACCTTAAAAGAAATAACACCATGGTCACTGGTATGAAGCAGAGAAAGCGCTTTGGTTGTGCTATCATCACAGCTCGTGTCTAATGTTTGGTTCTTAATATTCTATCTCTTTGGGATTATCTGTGACAAATTTACAAGTGCATTTTGACACAGAAGTTTTACATAGCTTCTTCGCATTTTCTTTATTATCCATAATGGCTGATCCGGAAAGTAGGAAATGAAAACTG
Organism: Timema shepardi; assembly: GCA_902151425.1. Classification (NCBI taxonomy): domain Eukaryota; kingdom Metazoa; phylum Arthropoda; class Insecta; order Phasmatodea; family Timematidae; genus Timema; species Timema shepardi. The sequence continues at coordinate 229,026 of CABFVX010000502.1, read as the reverse complement.
AATTTAATTTATAATTATTATCAGAGAAATACAGATAAAAATACACGCATATGTAAAGTTTGCAGAATAATATTATAAACTCCAGGATGTAAGTAAAAATTAAAGCTTAACCAAGAATCAAATGGCCAAAGATATTATTTATGCTTTTTAGGGAGGATTACTCCATCTAGTTATCATATTCTGAAAAGTTAAAAATGACACCTGGACACAGGAGTCGAACCCATATCGAGACAAGTGTCCCGGGTTCGATTCCCGCGTCCAGGTGTCATTATTTAATTTTCAGAATAAAACTTAATTTGTTACGTTACTAAGTTTATCAGTAAGCCTGTGTGCATTAGTTATTAATGTAGTCCTTAGGTAACGAATAAGGAAATTTTCCTCGCCCTTGTTACCAACAAGATCTAGAAAAATAATTTAAAAATTAAAAGTGGCGTTAAGTGACAACAAAAATCCTAGGTAGCTTCAACTTTGACTTTTCTTCGCAAGTTTCGCTTCGACTTTGCTTCACATTTAAAAAGTGGCCTTCGCTCACCCTTACTGCCTATATACTCTATTATTATTATTATTATTATTATTATTATTATTATTAGCACCGCGTCTTACTACCTGTTCGGGTTATACGCACTTACGCTAATGTGCAATGGTAGGGTGATTGTGAGATGAAATGAAGGACCTGCAGTTTAACGTGGAATCCGAACCACGGTGGAGGCCTGGCATTCCCCACATTCACAAGATGTCTTGTCAAAGGTGAAGGAAGGGTTTGGTAATCAGATAAATCTGTGCCTGGACCGAGGATTGAACCCCGGCCGCCAGCACAGAAGTCTGACACCTTACCCCTAGACCGCCAGATCACCAACTTTTTGTTATCAGCGACTAGAAATGAGAGGGTTGGCACAACTCACCCTGTGGCTACCTCCCACATCTTGATGGTTTTGTCTCTTGATGAAGACAGCACAAAGTCTCCGCCAGACATGAATGTCACACTGGAAACATTGTGATCGTGTCCATGGAGGGTCTTGATGCATTCGTATGTCTGGAAATCCCATAGCTTGATGGTCATGTCAGCGCTGCACGATACTGAAAGACCATAATTATGTATATGTACTTTCAATGTTGACATACACAGTCCAATTTTCATAGGAAGCTCATTATTTGTAGACTGAGAACTCATGTCGACACAATAGCGCAAATAAAAATAATACAATTCTATTAACATTCTTCATCTGTCTGAATCGTAATATTAAGATAAATTAAACTGTAAGCTAAAAGTCTTATTGGAAGCTTTCGATAACTTTTTAATTAATAAACCAAATATTAGCAGCTTTCAATAAATGTTGGTTATTTAAAGTGGATTCCCTATAAAGAAAATCATCAGGTTTTACCTATTTAGATATAAAAACTTACACATGTGAAGATTAAAAGATGATTCATCAAGTAATTTGTAAAGAATAACCATTAGTTCAAATTTAAGCAAGAGAAGAAAAATCCCTACTTTAATGGGTGTGTTTAACAGAGTTCATTGTATTAAATCACTACAGAATTAGAAAATTTAATAAACATAGAGTAGCATCACAAAAAATACATTTCTAGTGTTTGTCTGCAATAAAACTTAGATGCCAGCATAATCCTGTGATCAGACTCAAAGTCACATAGCCATTGCTGATGGGCGTATTTACAGTCAAAGATAGATACTATTTTATTATTATCGCGTCTTACTACCCGTTCGGGCTATACGCACTTACACTAATGTGTAATGGTAGGGTGATTGTGAGAGGAAATGGAGGACCTACAGTTTAACGTGGAATCCGAACCACGGTGGAGGCCTGGCATTCCCC
>CABFVX010000502.1:214947-226167 GCA_902151425.1 Timema shepardi | reverse complement strand
GAACCCCCCCCCCCAGTTCACCCGACCAAGATTTGAACCTCAATCTCCCCGTCCTCAACACGACAAGCGCGTTAGCCAACTACTCCACCGAGGCGGGCACCTTTTAGTAAAGCTGTTTTGTTTTACACCGACAGTTTCTGACAGTTGGAGCTATCCACAGCTAACAGTAGTTATTCTAAGGGTGCAGGATGATGGGGTTTAAATTTTGTTGCACCCCTATTCACCTGAAGAGGACGTAAAGTCAATACAAGCAATGGGGAGAAAAAGTAATGCACTCAAGCAAGATTTGAACATCAGCTTCCTATGTCAAATCAAGCACTGCTTGTTTGAATCCAAATACGTCAACAGCATATTCTAAATTTATGAAAGTGAAATCAAAATATATTTCAAGACTCATATTTAAAGTTTAATGTGCCAGATGCTAGATTATTAAAAAAAAGCTATAGTAGAAGTTATAGGAAAGAGAAAGTATAATAACCATCATCTTCCATTGAATACCCAAGCATAGCTTTTTCAAGTGGGTTTCACACATTAGAAACACATTTAGGCTGACACTCTAGTACAACCAACACGTGACGACATCAATATATGCTAGGGGTTTTCCAAACAAATCATATAGAGATTTAATTCATTTTAGTAATCAAATGTTGACAGAAGTGCCTCACCTTCGTGATTGGTGCCCGATGCCCCACTAGGCAAAATTTCTCCGGTGGCCTCGGAATCCATTCCGAAGGAGTTCGTTTGTTTCGTGTTGGTGCACCATCGATATATTCTTTTTCAGCTTCTGAGAGTTTTGCTTCTAGTTCCATTACCTTTGGAAATAAATTGTTTAAATATGTTTATATGTAAAATCAACTAGCCCTCCAACCTTACATTTTTTTTTAATTTTTAACGTGAGCGAATTAGCCTTCACCAGCGACATATTAGTAAAAACAAACAAACATGGGATTGTTGTATTTGCCTTCCTAAGCAACATAGTAAAAGTCCTGACCAATCCGATCTGAGCTAAGTCTGACATCTTGGAAAATAGCGGGTCAAGCCATACCTTTCTTCAATTTTTCACAGTTATCTCGGACTAGGTTGAACTTAGGTAAAATAGTGAGTAAATTATTCAAAGGATCAAGTAGAAAGAAAATAAAACTTCCTACAAGATTAATATTTAGGTTCTCCATGGTGTATTTTCATTCTCCATTTTTATTCTTTGAGAACTACTATTTCCCGGCTAGCTTCATTCTTTTCCCGTTTCTCCTCATGACAGCTAGCATGCTGTTCATAGACTTCCATGGCCTCCACTTTACTAGTCTCTCTTACATTCAATGTCTACATTTCTGCTGAATATGTGACAATGTAAACCAAAGTAAGTCCCACACAGCAAACTCCTTACACTTCTCTTCTCCATAGCAGGCCTCGTACACACCTATGGAACTCCCCCTGCTGACCTCTTATTAGATCCCCACCCTTCACCTCATTCACTTTCTCTACCGTTATCACCTCTACTCCACCCATACCTTATCCTCTCTCTTTACTCTCATTATAACTCACTCCTCTTTCAACTTTATTTCTATCTCCACCGTCAAATGCCTTCTCTACATTCATAAATAGTGTTACCAAATCCTTTCCTAATTTGTACCTGCTTTCCGTCATCCGTCATATAGCAAAGATTAGGTCTATTGTAAATCTGTTCCTGCATCTTGTTGTACAGTGGCACATCAGCGTTATTCCCCTACAAGTATACTCCATTCACGGTATTATTATTATTATCATTATTATTAGCACCGCGTCTTACTACCCGTTCGGGTTATACGCACTTACGCTAATGTGTAATGGTAGGGTGATTGTGAGATGAAATGGAGGACCTACAGTTTAACGTGGAATCCGAACCACGGTGGAGGCCTGGCATTCCCCACATTCACAAGATGTCTTGTCAGAGGTGAAGGAAGGGTTTGGTAATCAGATAAATCTGTGCCGGGACCGAGGATTGAACCCCGGCCACCAGCATAGAAGTCTGACACCTTACCCCCTAGACCGCCAGGTCACCAAAGTCTCCAATTGCGATTCAAACCCAGGTCCTCTATAATGAGGTTAGCCCAGTAAACTATAGGCCTAATCGTAAATATTTCATAATAGCTAAATTCAACTAACAGTGACATACATGTTTTGATTCTGAAGCTAATCTCGTAATACTACCTTTTTTTGTAATCTAATGACTGAAGTCCATTTCTTTTCAAGAAGCCCGCAGTACTTGCGTTCAACTTCTCCTGGCATATCAACTTCCTTCTTGAAGGCCTCCAACGCATCCATGTAGCCATTACTGTTCAAATAGTCAGCAATGGACTTGTTTCTAAAATAAACGTTATAGAATGAAGACAACTCTCGTGTCGTTTTGTGATGGGTTTTACTACGTCATGCTCCAGATTATCCACTAGCATACTACACTAATGGGGTAGGACTGAGAAAGTTATTGTATTATTATTGTACAATTTTAATGAGCATTAGTAGAGGTACAGTCAACAAGAGACAAAAATGACACCTTAAGTAGGTATCATTCGAATTCATACATCCAATTGTAGCTAAGATAAAATGACTATCAATTTTTTAAGATATGAGTTATTATTTATTAATATAAGACCTACAAGATAAACAAAATTAATAATAGGCCTGTTATTAACAAACTAGGCTAGCCATAAAGTAAAGCCCTTCAGCAGTTTTCCTACTTATTATATATATATTTTGTAATGTTACCTAAAAACACGTGAACCTATTGTTTTGTAATCAAAAGGCCGACTTACAGCTCCTCTCGTTGCCGTTGTGACAACACCATTTTCATGATCGTTTGTCGACGGGTTTTAAAAGAAGTCTTCCCTTCACACCTTCATTATCTGTAAACAAATATAAAGCTCAACATAACTGTCGGAAACCAAACAGAAAAGATTTTACTAAAAACATGTCCAGATGTAAGGAAAAAAACAACTTTCAGGCACCATTTAACCAAACCTACAGTACTTCTTGTGAAAACCTTTTGGGCCTAACAGATTAGTATGTCTTGTTTTTTGTAAATAAAAAAATACCACAAAATTCCAATGACATTTTACAAATTTTCCTGAATTTTTTTATCAAAACTAATTCCCTAACTTTTTCAAGTGTGTATCAACCTTAAAATTACAGTACTAGGCCTATCTCCTAGGCTGTATCCGAATGGTAGAGTACACTTGACTTGATGACTGTACACTTAACACCCACTTGAGATTGAAGACTGCAACAGACTATTATAACGGCAAAATATCCTTTTCACACCCTTGAGTCCACAGTGTTGCTTACTATATTCCATTTCCGATAGGTTTTTACCCGGATGACAGTTCGAAAATCATATGTTTAGGTTTTGGGTTGCCAACACTTGTAAAAGATCACAGTTTTGTTATAAATGTAAAGATCTTTAATTACCTGTTGTATATTACATTTAAAATAACGTAAACTTAAGTTTTCTCAAACTATTTCATTTTTTTAAATAATTTCTTTTTGTCCAACTCGAAAAAATATTTTAAACATAATAAAAAGTACTTATTTTTCGTTTTGGAACGTTATTGATTTTGTGTAATATAGTGCACACATCAATACCTTTTAATACAGGCATCGTATTTACTTGGAAAAGAGAAAATTGTTGTCGTTTTTGTACATAAAATACATGATTTTATGATTATTTTATCGTATTTTGAAATATTTAACTGAATAAAGTATTTTCATCAACTGCGTGTCCGCATCATTGTAAAAAACTTGTTTACCGTTATGTTCAATCATATGGTATAAATTTGTCAGTCGCCATTTTGAGGCTATGTTCGTTAGACATTTTTGTGAAAGTGGTGTGAATATTTTTTTAAGGGGAATAAAACTATAAATAAACTTTGTGTCCGACCTCAAATAAATATATCAATAATATTGGGCTAAATTACTGTGGTTAACTATCACATTAATATATTGCCATCTGTTTTCATTACAGTCATCCAAAGTGATAGATGTCAGCTGTTGGCGTAGTGATATATTAGAGATTACTTCTAGTAACATTTCGAGCTGTCATCCAGGTAAACTTAGCTTGTGAATGACTTATACCTATGATCTTAGAAACTATTTTAAACGCCATCTAACAGCCCAAATTAGCGTAGGCCACTTACAGATTTGTGGTGACTTATTTCCACTGCACTTGACAAGTTAGCCAACTTATCCAACACAACACTACAAAGGAACCAGTATATTTAACGCAAGTTATCAAAAATCACATTACTCTTTCTCTCTCTAGCAGACAAAAAATTAAACAACCGCCGATCTAACACCGCATCGACGGCGTGTCAAGGGTAACTTGCTGTCACCCTTGGACTCAAAGAGCATGTGAGGGGTGCATCAGCACACTTCGTAATTATTCGGACTGGTCTGCACTTGATCACGTGATTGCTAACGCAACTATCGAGTGAACGTCAAGGGTCAACGGCGCGCTAAGTAGACTATTCGGACACAGCCCCAGTCTTAAGACCACATACATATATCAATTTTAATTTCAGATGAAGCTGTAAAATTCTATTCCAATAAATATAAGATACAAATGATTGAAGTGCTAATAAATGTCCGAATGTTCCATTTTCAAAGTCTAAAAAATGTAAGAAAGTATTTACTATAATTTTATCCAGGCTACCTAATGGTGCATTATTTTAAAGTTTTATATGTACTAACTATTATATTTATAACTAGTCCTAAACCAAATTTTAAATAAAAACATAGATTTGACATTTATGATAAATAATAATATTTAGCACAGCGTCTTACTACCCGTTCGGGTTATACGCTTTAAGTACTGATTACTCTAATGGATTTGGAATTGGGAAGGTTGAATTAGAGGAAGTTAACCCGCATTTGCGTGGAGGAAGAGTGGAAAACAATTTAGGAAAAACCACCCTAGTTCACCCGACCGAGATTCGAACCTCGATCTCCCCATCCTCCGCAGTTGGGCTCAACACGACAAGCGCGTTAGACAACTACGCCACCGAGGCGGGTTTATGATAAATAAATATGAAATGTCCTCACCCTGGCTGTCCCAACCACCTTTTCTTCTTCATATAAAATTTGAAATTAAATAACAGATTAGTGTTTGATTACACAAACTGGATGGTGTTATGATCATAGCGTGTTATTGAAGTTAAAAAAAACATTACTTCTTAATTCTATGCCAAATAAATGTTTAGAAACTGGTGTGAGCATTACTTGGCCTAGATAGTATTTTTATTTACTTACTCCAAAAAAATGGAAAATAGTTTAGGATAGTTAAAGTGGTATAAATAAACAATACCTTTCTCCTTGCTAACTTACACTTATCTCTTAGCTACAGTAGCCCCATGGCTTCTTTGGTGCTTACTGACAACTCACAGCTGACAGATGATGGCTTTGAAAAGTTACCAGACCAAATTATGTGTCCCTACGCCGAAACATATGATCTGAAAAAACATGTGTTTAGCAGCTGTCACTTCTGACAGTCAAAATTTAGGTATATACCTAAATGTTGACTGTCAGTTGTCAGCTGTGAGCTGTCAGTCAGCACCAAAGAAGCCATGGGGCTACTGTAGGCCATATGAATTGAATGGTGTATAGTACATTAGTTTACTTGGATGAGAGCTCAAAAAGTTACGTATAAGGCATTCACGAGCTAAGTTTACCTGGATGACAGCTCGAAATGTTACTAGAAGTAATCCCTAATATATCACTACGCCAACAGCTGACATCTATCACTTTGGATGACTGTAATGAAAACAGATGGTAATATATTAATGTGATAGTTAACCACGGTAATTTAGGCCAATATTATTTATATATTTATTTGAGGTCGGACACAAAGTTTATTTATAGTTTTATTCCACTTAAAAAAATATTAACATCACTTTCACAAAAACTTCTAACGAACATAGCCTCAAAAGGGCGACTGACGAATTTAAACCATATGATTGAACATAACGGTAAACAAGTTTTTTTACAATGATACAGACATGCAGTTGATAAAATACTTTATTCAGTTAAATATTTCAAAATACGATAAAATAAACATAAAATAATTTATTGTATGTAAAAAATTGACAACCATTTTCTCTTTTCCAAGTAAATACGATGCCTGTATTAAAAGGTATTGATGTGTGCACTATATTACACAAAATCAGTAACATTCCAAAACGAAAAATAAGTACTTTTTATTGTGTTTAAAATAGTTTCGAGTTGGACAAAAAGAAATTATTTAAAAAAATGAAATAGTATGAGAAAATTTAAGTTTACATTATTTTAAATGTAATATATAACATGTAATTAAAAAACGTAATATTTATAACAAAACAGTGATCGTTTACAAGTGTTGGTAAGCCAAAACCTAAACATAAGATTTATGAACTCTCATCCTGGTAAAAAAAAAACTATCATGAACAGACTCTAGGTTAAGTTTTAGGTGTGGCAAGTAAATAACTAGACTATGGTTTATTTCTACTGTTGTTGCTGTTATTTCTATTCTGGAACAGTTTGTGTGTATTGTTATTACCTAAAGAATTTAATATAGTGGTTTTATCAATAATAACCCATTTCCATTCCACTTCATTACCCCAAATGACTTATCGAAGCTTCCACTTAAGCTTGAGCGGTGTTTTTGAACAAAATGCAACCATGACTGGTTTTAAAATATTTGTTTCACAATTTTCTAGTTTGTTTAGCTTACCTACATAAAACAGGAATCATTATAAGGCCTAGTGCTTTACATTTTGATGAAATAATGAAAGTGAAAGATTAATTTAGGCTGTATCCGAATAGTCTACTTATGCGACGTCGCGTTGATAGCTGCATTGGCAATCACGTGACCAAGTGTAGATATGTCCGAATAGTCGCGGACTAGACCGATGCAGTTGCGTTGGTAACCATGGATACAAACGCTACGAGCTATGTGGCGTTGGTGCGGTGTTTGACTGGCAATTGTTTTAGTATTATCGTTTCGTCTGTTGAGCACAGACTTACTCAAATTATTCGGTAGGAAGCAGCACTGTGGGTCTAAGTGTGTTGCTGTTCGGATAGTTTGATGCAGTCTTCACTATGAAAACCGCGAGAAGTGTAAAATTAGCAAGACTGCATCAAGTCAAGTGTACTTGACTATTCGGATACAGCCTTAATGAAGGCTAGCCTAATCACGCATTCCTATCTGGATTAATCAAGTGGCAAGATACACATTTTGTACGTATTAAAATAAATTAAAATCTCACGATTCTTGTAAAACCTAAGAAAACCTTAAAACAAGTAAATGTCCTTTGTTATATTTTGTATAGGTAGGCAGAATAAAAATACAGCCATAGGTCCTAGTAAATAATGCTAGTTGACTTCAATATTAACGTCCACATTCCCATACTTCATCTATTTGATTGTGATAAATAACACTATAGTGTTGATTTCATTTTAATTTCAATGCATCTTATCCTAACTTGTCCTTTGTACTTGTCTAATGTATAAATGGTAAGACTGCTTGACAATAAATGTCAAAATTGTTATATCATCAAAAAGTGCATTGTTATAATACAATAAACCCGCGCTTTACTAATTGGAGCGAAGAATATTAACAGAAAGTTTCAAAATAAGATGATTGTTATTATCATCATCATGAGAAATTGTTTGAATAACAAGAGTGGAAAATATGGATTTAAATACAGCTATGCCTTGACGGCCATTTTGAAATATAAGGAATTTTTGACAGTTATTCCTAAATATTTCTTTAAAATACAATGAATTCCTCATATATTATGGTAACAAGTATTATAATGTTGATACTAATGAACAACCAGCACACAATTACTCACTTGAAATTGAAAAATATAGATTATATTATATACCAATAATACTGTTAAACTAAATTACATTAGACAACTAGTGCGCAAACGCAACTTTAGCAGTTGTAGAGTCAGAGATATTAGATAAAAAGATTGAATGCACTCTTCCTCTTAAAATGCAAGATAAAAAATGTTACCACAAAAGTGGTAGTGCTATAAACTAGTGACTAAAACACTTATCAAAACTAAACCAAAAACACTTCAAACATAGCTTTGATGCTTTCTTTTAGTGCGTAGTATATTTTCAAACAGATTTTGGTTGAGATCTAATTATATTTGACCCATTCAATCAATTATATTATTAACATATTTTAATGCTCCATTTGATTAAAATTAAATATTCTAAAAGAATCAAGTAGGTACCTACATATTTGTAGTACCTAAAAAAACCTTTAGTGTGTAAATTATAACTTATAAGCTATAAAAACTTTTTAAAATGTGTTTGGCTAGCTCTACAATTGGATAGATTCTCCTTGTAACTCTTTAGGAATGACCCGCCTCGTTGGCGAAGTTTTCTAACGCGCTAGTTTCGTGTTGAACCAGACTACAAAGGATGGGGAGATCAAGGTTTGAATCTCAGTTGGATGAACGGGGGTGGCTTTTCCTAAATGGCTTTCCCCTCTACCTCCACGCAAATGTGGGTTCACTTCCACTATATTCAACCTTCTCAATCACTAGGCCATTAGCGTAATTAGTACTTGAGCATATTACTAGAATGGGTAGTAAGACCCGGTACTAAATAAATAAATAAAAATAAATGTAGGGGTGGTTTCTCATCTTAGGACCCCTGGTTTGTCTACTTTGTAGATGTGAATGCCCTGTTTGTATTGAGGAAGGGGATTAGAGGTCAATGTCTAGTTCAGGTCTAAAACTCGATATTAACCAGACACATTACCATCTTAAAGGAAAATAAGTTTTATTTCTGCATAGCTACCTACCAGTTCATGTCATCAGATAACATATCCTTACCAACGTGTAAAATGAACAAAAGAACAAACAATTAGGCTTTACCAAGCCTGAAGTATAAGGTGTATAAAACCATACAAGAATACCGGTTGCTATGCTAGATATCACGCATCAGCTATTCAAATCAATATAAGTTAACAATGTAAATTATTGCATCAGGCTAAAAAAATAAAAGCATACATGTTGAAACTTATTTTACCTGATTGTATAAAAAAAACTATCCAACTATTCCAGCAGGCTACTCAAATCCTCTAACATTAAGTCATTGCATCAGGTTACAAAACAACATAACCATACCTGTTTTATCAATAATAAATACTCTACCAGATTATAAAACAATAATTATGATAGATATTTCAGCAGGTTATATAACAGTATAAGCTCTAACCATACAAGTTATAGCAATGTAAAATATTTCACCAAACTATAAACCATATAATAAGTAACAGTTATTTTAATGTTACAAAGCATTATAACCATGCAAGCTATATCAAGGGCAGATATTAACAGGTTAAAATACAATACAACAGTTATTTTAGCAGGTTACAAAACCATACAACTATGCAAGACATAGCAATGCCAGATAGTTCACCATACAACATTGTGATGGTCATTTCAATAGGTTACAAAACAATATGACAATGCAGGTTACTTTAAGAAGTTTAAAGCACCTAGGATACCAGATAATATAACCATAGCAGTTTTTAAGTAAGGTACCATCCACCAGGTTACAAAACCAGTTGTTAAGCAAGATACCATCCCCCTGGTTAAAAAAAACCTAACCATACAATATATACAAACGATAGATATTACCTCCGGTTAGTAAAGCAAAGTAACAGTCAAATTAGTACACCCTTACAACATAATATAAGGATGTAGGTAACTTTACCGGGCTCCACAAACAGAAAGACCAAAACCGCAAAACTTAGTACAATGTGGTAATGTGTTTCATAATATCTCGTATTTTCAGACACAGGCACTTAGCCAGGGAGGTGTCCATGGGGTCCGGACACCCCCCGAAATTAAACGAAAGATAAAACAAATACAATACAAAATATAGTAATATCTCTTGCTTTTAACTTTTACGCAGTCAGCCTAACTAATCAATCCAATGGCTCAACAACAACAATCACCCAATACGGCATTGGCAAGCTACAATGCGCAGCTGACCAAGTGGCGAGTTGACCTTATCTTGTCAGATGACCTTGAGATACCCCACTGGCAGGCAGTGCGCTTTATTTTCAATCTTCAGCAAATATTTTGTCAAAATAAGGATTTTCTTTTAGTATTAGAGGTTTTATTACTCAAAACACACATGAAAGTTATGTGAACGAACTAAAAAAAAAACCAAACCTTTACTATAATGAGACAATTTCTCAAGCAGTGGTTGAGGTATAATACCTCTTGTGAAGTGAGAAGTGGAAAGGCAAGAAACAATCTGACACACCATGTCTACTATGGATGCATGCAATAAGCACCTCTATCCGACTATTCGATATATGCTGTATGTCCACGCTACTTTACCTGTGTCAACGGCTGAGGTTGAGAGGTCATTTTTCTCATTGAAAAGGATTAGGACCTACTCAAGAAATACGATGTGCAGTGAACGATTGACAGGCCTGGCACTGATGTCAATTCACTACCCTTTCACACCTGCAGACGTTTTGAATGTCATGGCCAAGAAAGCTAACCGAAGAATACTATTGTCAAAGTGATAGATAGTGGTGCATGAACACTTTTCTATACACATAGGGCACCGAAAGGGCTTTTGGCTTTATTTTGTGTTGTTTGTCGTTAGTGGTTTCACCAACATCAACTTTAGTAGTCCCAGGGGTGCACATACACACATATACAGAAATATAAAGAAAAAGGATATAAATAGAAGTAATGCAATTTAATAAAACAACATGATACAAGATCAATATTTAGCACGTAATCTCAATAAGATCTGTCTATACAAACTAAATAAGATATGAGGTAGCATTGCCTAAGTCTAGGCCAACAAGGGGTGCGAGGCGCCAGAAGGACTAACTCAGACAATTGAGTTACTTTACTGTTCCCTCTATCACAAGGTATGTTGGCCGAGCACGCTTAGTTATGACTTACATAGGGCAAGTTCTGTACCAACTTCCTACTACTACTACTACTATTTAAATTAGAAAACTTAACATTTCAATTTCACAATAGATTTATTTAGTAGACATAAGAAGTGTTACAGTTTACAAGTTTTACAATTAGGCAGAAAAAGATAGCATATTAATTCTCTTCTCAAGACAAATATCCTTGAGTGATTACTTGATTACTTGCAGTGACCTGGGCAACACAGTGACCAGTCAAGAGGCAGTAGAATTTCTAAAAGGAGAGTAAT
>CABFVX010000502.1:185949-204189 GCA_902151425.1 Timema shepardi | reverse complement strand
TCCCAGCAGATGGAGGGGGCAGGACTGGTCCTTTCTGAGGTTTCTAAATGTAAGGAATATATCCTTAGAGAGATTCATAAACTTAAGTGAACGTAAAGACGTTCAATTGTACGATTCTGAGTGTATTTAAGGATTTAATGTGTTGTAAAGCAGATTGTTATAAAATATATACTACCAGAATAGATGGATTTAATTGATGTGTAAAATTATTATTTTTCTTTATGTGAAAGAACCGAACCAGGTTCAATTAGTCTCGAGACGTCTATTTTTTTTGTGCACACTAAGCCATCAGGGAAATACCTATATGTATATTTTGTATGGATGTATTTGGTTGTATGTGCATATCTTGCGTATCATGGTGTTATTTGTAGTACATTCGTTATAATTGGATTGGTGTCTCTAGTGCATCTTAAAGACTGAGTCAAGCGTGTGAAAGGACCGCGGGTCAAGTGTGGCCGAAAGGTCAGGTCAATGCGCACAGAAGTAGTGCTGATTGTATTCACTCTCTCACGGCCGGACTGTGGTGTTTGAACAAGGTGACGTCTTGTTCCATGCTCCACACGATGTATTCACAAAACAATACTGGAAACTTTTACCCGTCTTATAAATATACTAAGTGTTTTCACGGTAAAATTAGCCGTACTAGTGTCGACTTATTTAAGGTATTTGGTCTCAAAGTGTGTGTTAACTGTTTGTCTAGTGTACAACTTACGTTAAAATTATTTTCACTAAACTCCTTCTCTTTTCTCAAGGGAGAGAGAGGGGGAGGATGTGGCGGTGACGTGACTACCCCTCCCGCCCCTCCTGGATCGCGCGCAGATATCTGGCGCGGCGGTTTACGATAGTTGCCGATCCCGCCGCTAGAGCTGCGCCGAGAGTTTGGAGGGGGGGCTAGTCCGTCACGCCAGACTAGAGTTGAAGAGTTCAGAGAGAAGAGCTCTACAGGGGAGGTAGAGAACGGCTCGCTTGCAATGTGCAAGGGACGCACGGGCCAAGGGAAAAGGAGAATTTGAATATTTTTTGTTAAAGTTTATGTCAATGTTAAAAGGACAAAATAAAAGGTATTCTCAATAGTAAACAGGTGTGTTTCAGAGTATTAGTTTGACCATGAGAAATCAGATAATTTTGTACCGTCGTTCCTTGGTACAAAGGAATAGACTACACAGCAAAATTATCTACTCACCATGGTCGCCCTATTTGACCAGCTACGCAACACGTCCAACACCACCGTTCCCACACAACCACACGTCAGCACTCTGAGTTTCAAACTAAGCTTCGCGACTGCATTTCCAAGGTCCGCTATCAGGTGGCGCTAACATCGATGGAACCAGGGAAAAGGTTCTACAGAGAGGGAGGTAGATGGAGATGCTTCGAGAATCGTCTATGTAGCTTCTCCAAGATTTTCCATCTATCCAGTGGGTGCGCTACCCCCACGTGATTTCATAAACTCCCACCTTCTAGGGATAGCATATAAAGTGTTGTTCGGCCAAGTGAAGAACATTTTTGGTACTTGTTTGGTTTGAACTTGGTGAGTAGCGTCGAGCTACGAGGCGTTGAGAGAATGTAAGCAAAATTCCGTTTTGGCTTGAAAGTAATTGTTAAACTTTTATTTATATATTTCAAAATTCCTTTTGGGCATACTACTCAAAATTTTAAATAACACTTTTTGTTAATATGCTTCGTCGGTAGATTTGATAGGATAGGATAATATTTTTCCAAAGACTCTGTTGTGGGAATAGACTTTCAAACCATCACTTTGTTGTTTTATCATATATTTTAATGATAGGTTAATATTTTTTCAAAGACGTTAATGTGGAACTAGACTACTGAATTGTTACTTTGTTGTTTGATTATATTCAAGGAGAATATTATGCCAAAGATTCTAAAGTTGAAATATATTCTTAAAACTTTCATGTTTCTTGTTTGAGAATAGTTTTTCAAATACTTTAAAATGGAAATATACTCATAAGCTTTCATTATTGTAATAAAAAATATATATATATTAATAAAATAAAATAAAAGTTTTAAAAGAAAAAAAAATATTTTCTTTATCTATATAATTCGTGTTTTTGTTGGGCGCCACCCCTGGTATCTAAGGGGGAAAATAATAATCAAAAAGGAACAATACATTTACCTCGGCTATAAACTCAGTGGCACAACGACTCTCAACCTCGAGACCACTGGGTGAACTTAAAACTAAAAAAGAACATGAACAATTTAGATTAAAAAAAAATGGATTGTTGAAAAAAATGTAATTAGGGCTACAAATAAAAATAAATGTATAAAAAAAACAATTGTTGGCACTTTATGAATTTATTGTGGTTTCCTTTTTGTCCACATCCAAATCCTACCTATGGAATTCCGGTTAATTATAATTCTAATTTAATAAAGTATAGCACAGTATTGTTGAGACCAAAAAGAAGAGAAAAAATATATTGGTACAATTAATAAAAATTAATAATTAGACATCAAATAAAATGTTAAATAATTCTTTGTATTAGTCTGTCCTGCTGGAAATAAAAGAGTTCTAGTTTATTTAGGAAAAAGAAAAGAAATGATTACAATAATCAAAAGTCGAAAAGTTGGTTTGACCTCACCCATACTGAAAACACCATCTTCATAAATTTTGTTTCACTTGAAATTCTTCCACAATTTAAATGAGCCTAAACATTGTAGCTCTTGCACACTCTCTTAGCTTCCTTTATTTACTAATTTCACTTTATTCTTTCACTTTTTAACCACTATAAAAACAATTTAAATTGGGAGCCCACATTCATTTGGCTCCATCTTGGACCACCAAACAGGAAGAACTCCTCTACTACTTAAAAACCTTCTAATCTTTTAAATTCAAAAATGTTCTATTCCAAGTCCAAAGAGAAACAAACTATGTATAAATAAAAACGAAAATGAAGTGTTGGCTATAGACTAGTGAGAGAATAAAAATGAAATGTAGGTTTAATATAAGTATTTAAATATAGCCAATTGAATAAGAATAATGTTTTTTAATCAAGAATAAAATGTCTATTTCCTTCTGTCAAAAATTAAAAATCGCGCTCGTTTTTATTCCTTCCAAATCACGAAGTTCACTCCTCACTCGTTTGATAGCACTGGGCATGCGTTAAAACAAAGATGGCCGATCTTCAAAATAAAGAGTCAATCACACTTCTTAAGAGGATAATTAATATGCTTAATAAAAGGTAAGTGTTCTTCCTTAAATCAAAATTCCTTATTTAAATTATTTAAAACAATGTTTTACGTTGTTCCTTCCGTCCTTTTACATAATTTAATATATGTAAACATTGTCATTAGTCAGGCTGGGAATCAGCTGATGAACTTTGAAGATTTCACGGGAAATAAATGGGAAAATAAATTAGAAATTGTTCACAAAAAATAGAAAAAAATAGGGAAAAACAAGGTAGGGTGGCAAATAACATCATATTATCATGATTGATAAACTCTTAAGGAAAATAAGTTAACAAAGAGACTAATATAGTAGCACTAAAACCGAGGTGGGATTCGAACATTGGTATATAAAATAAATTTTGTGGAGCTGACCTTTGGGTTTTGAGTTATGTCTTCAACTGGAGATACACAGATGAATCTTAGAATGATGGTCTTGAATTCGAGTATGGCCTTAGTAATAATAATAATAATAATAATAATTTGTTTTGTTCATTTCTTCGAGCGAAAGAGAGCGAGAAAATTTCAACGGGATGTGATCGAGCTTAGTTTTCAACTCCCACTATTTTTAGAGTAACAAAAGCAAGGTAAAACAAGGTAGTATTTAGGAATGTGGACGAGGGTAGGGAATTCCAAGAAATCAGCAGGCCAGTTGTCAAAAATAAGGGCAAAATAATGAGGGAAATAACCAGCAAATTGTGCCTAGGAACTAGAAGTATTTTTAAGTGAAAATTACCAATAATGAAATATTCAATCAACACGTTGCATGGTTCAACTATGGCGTAGTCTATAAGATATAACTTGGGCGTAGTGAAGGGAGGATTATGAGGTACAAACCCCCCACATGTATCTAAAAATTTCTGAGGTTTTTAATATTGATATAAAAAAGAGTGTTTAATGAAGTGAGTTTGTGAAACTATTTATCTTAATTTTATTCTGCAATCCGATCTTCAGCTATAGTAATTTACCATCTAAAAATATCTCATTTTCAAACATGTATCGTTGGAAGACCACTTCAAATTGATTCTAGAAACACTAATTTTATGATTTAAAAAAATCAGGCAAGGAGCCGTCTATATAGGCTTCTGGGCATCCAAATTACAATAAATTTTAGAGGAGGACCATTTTAAATAGCTTCTAGAGAATCTAATATTATGTGAACAAGTATGGTTTATCACCACCTAAAATAGCTTTTAGAAACACCATCTTTTCAAAAAATTCTGAAATAAGGCTATACTCCAAATCACCTATAGGATTATCCAAATTACGAAAAAAGCCGGAGGTAAATTTCATTTAAAATAGTCTAATTTTTAAAATCTACCCACTTGAGGACCATTAAAAAAAATCAAAAGAATGCCAAGGTAAGACTGCCCTCGTGCAGGGTAAGCTGAGTATGCAAGAAAAAGAGGGTAAACCTGTAAAATTAAGTAATTATTGTGTGTGACATGAAAAATCAAGGAAAGGTCTTAAAAATTAGAAAATATAACAGAAATTTTCAATTCCTTTTCAATAATACGTGAAATTTAAAGTAGATAGCGTGGCCAAGTGTAAACTATGTTTTTTATTCCCAATTAATGCGATATCCTGGCTATCTTTGTAACAAGAATTTTATACAAAGCAATGAAAATTATGATATTTTGTATGTATAGCGTTTATTACAAAATACTGTGAAAGTACATCCTTTGGTCTGGAAAACCTGAGAACCTAAAGGAGTTTTAAAGTATAGGCTTTATCAGCGCTGTTTGAATGTGTGTAAAAAAATAAAAAAATTGTATTATCAAAAATCCCATGGGTCTTAAATTATAATCAGCCGTTAGCCTTGATACTTTATTTCAAAGTGAAAGGACATTAGAATATAGGGCCAATTTTTAAAATCATGTGAACCATAGAAAGGGAGTATGGAGGGAAAATGTACATGAGGGGCATTGTATGATGTTTTTAAAACATTATCATATCTTATTCCAAAGTCATACAAAGTGTTAGGGATTAAATTATATATCCGTTCCTCAAGCTCTTTATTTTGACCAATGTCTGTTGAGAGACTTGGTAAATTCAAAATGTGATGACAAAATAGACTTGTAATGGATTGTTTTACGTACCACTGATAACTGACTTGTAATGGCGACTGTTAATAGCTGTGTCTTTACTTTAAGCTTTCAAATGAACATTCTATTTATATTTGAGAGATTTTTCCTTGATTAAATACAAGAAGACATTTTGATATGTAAATACTTTCCTCCCAGATGTTTTACGCCCTCCACTTCCAGTATCCTTAATGTTAAATAATTTGTGGATGGCTCTGGCAGACAGTAAGACACGTGGCATACACAAAAAAGTAATAAACTATATTTCTTTGGCTGTGTGCACTAAACTCTAAACACGATTAAAGAAACTCAAAATAGCTTCTAGACGCATATATATTCTTTTTAATTTGCCACGAAAGAACCACTCTAAAAAGTTTATGACAGCTATTTTTTTTGAAATTGTCAGAGGAAGGAAGGCCACTTTAAATAGAGTCTAGAGGAATTAGGTGTTCAAAAGATTTCCAAGTGAGGAACCCTTTAAATAGCTTCCAAGATATGGCAAATTAAATAAAAAATCTTTTAGGTGATAACCACTCCAAACTACTTCTAGAGGAGTATAATGTTAATACATTTTTCCAGCTAAGGACCTCTCTATAAAGCTTCTAAGGGCATCCGAATTTCTGAAAATCTCTAGAAGAATGCTTCCAATCACACCTTTGGCTTGGGAATCAAGACGTTAAAACCACCCTCTTTTTTTTTTGCTAAACATCCTTTCTAAATAAATAAGGTTCAGCCACTACTGGATATTATCATTACCAATAAAAATCTATAAAAGGCCTGCCTATCGTTTTTAATTGCTGAACGAAGAAAGGCAGAACTTTTTCTTTACCCAAGTTCCTACTATGTTGTTACTATACAAAATGACAAAGAAAGACCTACAAAAATATCCTACCCATAAAAAGTAAACCTCCTTCACAGAAGCTTCAAAAGTCATCCAAGGTCTAAAATTTTACCCGGTCAGGACCTTCGGACCTCGTCTAAGCTGAACCCCCCACTTTCAGAGAGCTTCTGGAGCCCCTGTACATAACAGTCATAATTTTGTTGATACAATTGCAACATCTTATAAACAAGATAGTAAACATTTGATAAAAATAAATTAAATTAATAAAATATAGTACTGAAGATGTGTCACATATATAAGCTACATTTTAAAACTATATTTTTGACAGGATATTTGAAAGTTAATACCCTTACTGATTACACACATCAAAAGTTACCCTAGAACTACAAATTGGGGGGGGGGGGGAAAGTACGGAAATAAGAGCTTCTATAATACATGCAAGGTCGTAGCCATGTCGGAGGAAAGAAACGGGATTGGAGAGTTCAACTTCTCCTTCCCGAAATTTAATAGCATTAAATAAATACTGCTTCATTTATTGTTAATAGATTTTAACAGAGTCATAGAAGTTTACATTTCTGTCAAATTTAGTAGATCTTATACACAAATGAAAATTGTATTATCAGAGATAATTTATAAATAGAAAATTTCATAAAAATAATCCTGGTATTAGAATATTAACTTCTTTATAAAAAAATGTAATAAATATTATTTAGTCTTTGTTCGTGAATTACATAAAGCATAAAGATAACCCCATACATTAATTACAACTTAATAGAATCTGCTATTTTCATCTAGAGTTTGGGAATAAAACAATAAAATACTGTACCCGACTTAGGGAGTATAATATTGAGCTATGGAAGTCGGGATGAAATATATTTATTTATAAATTAACGATAGGTAAGAAAATACCATGTAGCGTGAGGGGAAGGTGGAATGAAATGGGGTAGATTTCGGAGTTTGGGAGGCTGTGAATAGTTTCATCTTCTTCCACCATGATGGCAGCACCATGCATAAATGATTTTTTGAGATACCTAGATGCTGAAATCAAACAGTCACTTACATCGGTGTCTAGGGAGTCGTGCCCCCCAGTCTCCCTGTAAATTAAACTTAGCTACCCGCCAAGAATATTTATCACACAGTTATTCTTCAAAACAAGTGAATTAAAACATAAACGACATTTACCGCGTCTTAACTATGAATGCTTTGTTTACTTTAATAATACTTCATAGATAATTAAAAACCAAAGACTTAAAACAAATATGAGCAAAACATAAACATCACCAAAACAAGAAAAGCTAGACTACGCAGCCCTCTTGATCAACTACAATTGCGACATTCAATAGTTCCATATCCCTCAAACTTATCTCAATTCCTAACCACCTTATCCCCCAGTGCCCACCCCTCTATAAGCACACTCGCACACACACTCCCCAAAATTCGAATCTGTTTATGCCATGATTGTATGCCCCATCCCCAAAAAGTAATTTTCTGGGTGCAAACTGTTGCGTGTCACTACCTAATATTACATATACGTTTCTTGTATCTGCTTACTAAAACAGATTCCCCTTTTAGTGGTCATTTGAACTAGTTAACTAAAATGGCCACATGCCCACCACAAACTTATTTTAAGATCTTAGAAAATTTTAAACATCACTGTAAACCCAAGAATTACTATAAGTAAGATCAACATTCTTGAACAACTGCTTTTTAATTCATAAAGAAGAGGCGGAGAGCAAAACAATATAACGTTTGGAAGCAAAACGGGTATGGAGTAAATTAATTTAGTTGTACTGTACATATTTAAAAAATATCGTATGTGAACTTAGAAATAATTGGGCAAGATATTTAGACATCTACATAACTTCATAGATGAATCTTATATTTTTTTATATCTATTTATATAGGCTAGATAATTATTATTCTAAGGTATATATAATATTTAATAACAATAGTGAATCAACATCTTCAAGTCATTTTAATTTGTAAATTATTACTTTTAGCACTTAAATTAGACAATATTTTCACCGCGACAGCAAATAATAGCACTAAGTTAGTTTTGTATTTGTATTTTGCATTTTTTAACAACCATTTTAGTCAGTATTTAAGACACCATTCTTTTATCTATGCATACCACTAAACTTTCATGACTATATACTTTCTTCTTTTTCATCTAGTACAAAAACAAAACAATACAATAAATCATCTAACTATATTTGAAATGAATATGAAGACGCCTGCCGTGCTGTTGATGGCTTATCTTATTAGTTGCTATACGTCATCTGTAACTGCAAGATCACTTGACAAAGAAAACATAAGAAATTTTACTTCCCTAAATCCATCATTAAATTCTGAGCCTTCAAATGTGGGCGTATATTCAAGACGGACGGAAGAAGAGGTTTGTTGATTAATGAAACTATTACGATTTTAGTAGCCTAATTTTAGAGAGTATTACCCGCCTCGGTGGCGTAGTTGGCTAACGCGCTAGTCGTGTTGAGCTCAACTGCTGAGAACGGGGAGATCGAGGTTCGTATCTCGGTCGGGTGAACTGGGGGTGGTTTTCCCTAAATGGTTTTCCACTCTCCCTCCACGCAAATGCGGGTTCACTTCCTCTAATTCACCCTTCCCAATTCCTATTTCATTAGCGCAATTAGTACTTAAAGCGTTTAACCCGAACGGGTAGTAAGACGCGTGGTAAATATTATTATTATTTAGAGAGTATTCAATAATGTCTTGATGTGGGTGTTTTTTTATACTTGAATGCTTCAATCCACAGCTTAGTTTAATTAATTAAAAGTCTTTTCAGTTAATTCAATTAAATAATTGAAGAAGGATGCTTGCTTCTTTTTTTTTTGAGCTTCCAATAGCAGTATTAATACTGAAATAGTTAATTTTAAAACATTTCCTTTATCTAACACTAGACAAGGAGTGTTGTTTATTTTTAGAAAATGATGTATTTATTTCTTGAGATTGTTGTTATTTTTATATACGTTCATTTGGTAAGATCACATATAAGTCGTTTGCTATGTTGAACTTTCGCGATGCTAAATATGTAATTTAATTTGTTTCCACAAGTAGGTTCACAATGTGCCCACCCAGGAAGTTAAATTACAAAACAAGTCTTTTAAACAATGCTGCCCGTTATTCTTTTTTTATAAATGTTGTAAGCAAACCGTTATACTCAATCTGATATTTTGAAATTTTTCATGATTTGGGTAAATCTAGTATTTGAGGTTGGTGTACCAATTTTTTTCCCTTTACTCGACACCAATATTAATGCCCAAAAGTTGTTGAATTTGCGCATTATATAATAACGTAATATGTGAACAGTGGTTTTTGTATTTAAAAAGGAACAGATAAACAACAGACTTTAGTACACGAATTTGTCATAAATAATATGAACGTGACTTTAGCAATTGTTTTAAATAGGGATCTCTAATATTATTTTGCCCGCTAAGTATTTTAAAACTGTAGTGTGGTTCTTGGGATCAAACTGATTTGACGCGTCTAATGTTGATCCGGCAAGATACTCACTTGGATAGATAAAGTATTTTATTATTTCACTCGCTATTTTATTATATACCAAGTTTAGGTGTTGTATTAATAATTTGCTCGAATGTTTATAAAGCGTATAAACCGAATGGGAAGTAAGACGCGGTGTTTAAAATATTATTTATAATGGTTTTTAATATAGTACAAGTTAATGTTTTCATTCGTGTCCCAAAATGGTGGCATCTCATTTGTCATTATTGGCGCTGCTTAAAACTTGTATCTTGAAAGCCTATTTCCAATACATTCTATAACCTCCTTGTCACCCACTTTATATCTCCTAGCAATTGAGCTTTTGGAGCCCTTTATATCCCTAAAATGAATTTTAGTTGAAAATTTTGAATAATTTTTCAAATTAAATGAAGCCAATATTTGTTGGACATAACATTTATTTTTTCTGAAATGTCTTTTTAGTGAGAATGGCTTTGTTAACATTTTTTTTTTAGCAAATCTCTTTTAATATATTTTGGTTTTAATTGAAGACATCTGGATTTGCATTCGCATGTCTTGTTATTTATTCAATCTGTTGCAAAATTTTGGTTTTAATCGAAGTGTATAGCGAATATCCGGTCCCACAAAGTCTCGAGGAGGCCCGGGGCTCCGAGGAGCACAAGTTGAGACACGCCGTAAGATATAACCTCCTTGGTGCCCATTTTACATTCATTTGTTAGTTTGATCCATGAAAGTTAATGGTACCTGATCGTTGATCGTTATGCAAATAGCCCTTTCGGTTTTTTATTCAAGACTAATCCCCGAAAATTATACCAGTTTATTTTAAGAAATATCCCATTTTTCAACAAATAATTAATTCAATAATTATTTCTTTTAAAGTAAGTTTATCCAATTAATTACCTACCATTTTTTTTATTGTTGTTTGCTGGTGGAGTTGGCGTGGTAGTCAACTCTTGTGACCGATTCGAGAGTCTTGAGTTGAATTACCACTGAGATTCATTTATCCAGTCGAGGTTTTCAATTCTTTCTCAAAGCGAAATATAGTCGATTTAATTAAAATCTACCCTCCTCACCCTATGTCCTTATGTTGGATTGTATATGCAGTACGATGCGAAATATCTAGTAATCATTTCTCATCTCAGTAAAGAATGAGTGACCCACAGAAAAGAAATAATCGGCTGGTTAATAAACAATTTGCTTGACTGAACAGTGATAGATCAGTGGTGCGACAAGGCAACAATGATAGATCAGTCGTGCGACAAGGCAACAATGATAGGTCAGTGGTGCGACAAGGCAACAGTGATAGGTCAGTGGTGCGACAAGGCAACAGTGATAGGTCAGTGGTGCGACAAGGCAACAATGATAGGTCAGAGGTGTAACAAGGCAACAGTGATAGGTCAGTGGTGCGACAAGGCAAAGTACCTTATCTCCATGCTCAGGTCATTTTACAAACTACATACGATAGTGAGATCAACTATGTCAATAAATTATT
Organism: Timema shepardi; assembly: GCA_902151425.1. Taxonomy (NCBI): domain Eukaryota; kingdom Metazoa; phylum Arthropoda; class Insecta; order Phasmatodea; family Timematidae; genus Timema; species Timema shepardi. Next base: position 193,094 of record CABFVX010000502.1, on the reverse strand, counting down.
CGAGGAATATTCAGCGACGCAGGAACGTGTCCACCCAAATTATGATTGATTCCTAAATTATACAATTAACATCTTTAACTTAAAGGTGAAGCATTTTATATAATAAGTTTTATGTTTGTGTACACTTTTTTTAGAATGTTTAAAAATATTTGTGTATTTTTTTAAACAGTTTAAATCGTATTTTAACTAGTAGAAATGGGTGACCTGGTGGCCTAGGGGTAAGGTGTTGGACTTCTGTGCTGGGGTCCGGGGTTCAATCCTCGGTCCCGGCACAGATTTATCTGATTACCAAACCCTTCCTTCACCTCTAACAAGACATCTTGTGAATGTGGGGAATGCCAGGCCTCCACCGTGGTTCGGATTCCACGTTAAACTGTAGGTCCTCCATTTCATCTCACAATCACCCTACCATTACACATTAGTGTAAGTGCGTATAACCCGAACGGTAGTAAGACGCGGTAATAATAATAATATAAAACTAGGAGAACATGCACGCCTCTTATGATCATGAACACATCTTTTAGATTCTAAGTACACTTAAAAAAATAATTTAAAATGTAACATTTCGTTGCCAAAAATGATTTCCATTTCCATCAACACTTGTGCCCCCTTAGAACCAAATCGTTTCTGCACATTTGTGAATATTGTTTAGATATAAATTATTATCTTGGAGGATGTCTCATTATTTTTATCCTCCCTCTCGCTATCTTGATTTCAGGTTTTTGAAGACGCCAGTAGAGCTTTGAAAAGCCCTCTAAGTCCAACTCAGAAACTGTATCTTCAGTTTCTGAATAGTATCGATCTATCCCAAAGCCTGCAGTACGCGGCAGATGCCGGAGAGTCGTTAGAGAGACAGCAACACAGCGTCAATGGGGCCTTAAAAACTCTTCAACAACTTGAAAAGTTGACCTAAGAGTCTATACACTCCTAATGGTTCAATAAAAAATACGATACATTGATATTATAATTTTGTTAGATCACAACAACTCGCTTGTTATTCATTTAAATATTTAGTTTTAAAAAAATTGGCACCGATCCCGTGTTCGATTCCCGTGACAAGGTGTCATTTGTTAAAAAAAAAAACTATTTAAACAATGCAAATTGCTTTATATTGTGTCGAAAAATAAATGCTTAGATAGTCTTTTAAAGTATTAAATTTATATTTACTGATGTTTAAATTTGTTTATAAAAACTATAAACTATGTGTTTAACCATAGGAGAGTAAATATGATGTCTTCTATCATCGTAGAATTTGTGAGATTAATAATGTCTTCCTCTTGTTAAAATAATCTCCCCAACCTAGTGGGCGAAACAAAATATAATGTGATGCTCTTCAATGTGTTCCAATAAAATACATTCGGTGATTTGTTGAGTATTATTATTATTATTATTATTATGTGGTTTTGTAATCTAGGACTTTTTAATAACACTCCATTCTAATAAAATATATATAAGCTTTAAAAATATGTAAAAGAGTATACGCAAGAGGTGGGGTATGAGTATTTCATCTTGACAACAGAAATAAATTCAGAGAAAGGTCAATATTTCCACATAGTACCCAGGTCGAAATAAAGTGGCAGGGAAGATGTAGTGCAATAAAATGTATTGTTACTTCATTGTGAGATAAAGTGGCAGGGAAGATGTAGTGCAGTAAAATGTATTGTTACTTCATTGTGAGATAAAGTGGCAGGGAAGATGTAGTGCAGTAAAATGTATTGTTACTTCATTGTGAGATAAAGTGGCAGGGAAGATGTAGTGCAGTAAAATGTATTGTTACTTCATTGTGAGATAAAGTGGCAGGGAAGATGTAGTGCAGTAAAATGTATTGTTACTTCATTGTGAGATAAAGTGGCAGGGAAGATGTAGTGCAGTAAAATGTATTGTTACTTCATTGTGAGATAAAGTGGCAGGGAAGATGTAGTGCAGTAAAATGTATTGTTACTTCATTGTGAGATAAAGTGGCAGGGAAGATGTAGTGCAGTAAAATGTATTGTTACTTCATTGTGAGATAAAGTGGCAGGGAAGATGTAGTGCAGTAAAATGTATTGTTACTTCATTGTGAGATAAAGTGGCAGGGAAGATGTAGTGCAGTAAAATGTATTGTTACTTCATTGTGAGATAAAGTGGCAGGGAAGATGTAGTGCAGTAAAATGTATTGTTACTTCATTGTGAGATAAAGTGGCAGGGAAGATGTAGTGCAGTAAAATGTATTGTTACTTCATTGTGAGATAAAGTGGCAGGGAAGATGTAGTGCAGTAAAATGTATTGTTACTTCATTGTGAGATAAAGTGGCAGGGAAGATGTAGTGCAGTAAAATGTATTGTTACTTCATTGTGAGATAAAGTGGCAGGGAAGATGTAGTGCAGTAAAATGTATTGTTACTTCATTGTGAGATAAAGTGGCAGGGAAGATGTAGTGCAGTAAAATGTATTGTTACTTCATTGTGAGATAAAGTGGCAGGGAAGATGTAGTGCAGTAAAATGTATTGTTACTTCATTGTGAGATAAAGTGGCAGGGAAGATGTAGTGCAGTAAAATGNCCCCCCACAAGGTACGCCCAGCTGAATATGCAAAGTGGTTACTCCTATCTGAATCCTACTATACGCTAAGTGATTCACTTAGAAGAAAATATGTTATATTTTTCATATAAACATAACTAAGATCCCCATGAGTGAATTACCACCTTTAAGTAAATTATTATTTCTATTATATTTTAGAATTGTTTTTTATTACATTTTTCTAGTATAAATAAGAGCTCGGTTAGATCTTATTTTCTCTACAATACCTACTTAATATAGTTTTAAATTCATGCCTACCTTCCAGAAACTTTGAATTATTTAAACTATGACTTAAATATTACAGCTCAATCACAGAGGTTCTGACAAACTAATAATAATAATAATAATATTTAGCACCGCGTCTTACTACCCGTTCGGGTTATACGCTTTTAAGTACTAATTACTCTAACGGATTAGGAATTGGGAAGGTTTTTAATTAGAGGAAGTGAACCCGCATTCGCGTGGAGGGAGAGTGGAAAACCATTTAGGAAAAACCACCCCCAGTTCACCCGACCGAGATTCGAACCTCGATCTCCCCGTCCTCGGCAGTCAAGCTCAACATGACAAGCGCGTTTGTCAACTACGCCACCGAGGCGGGTTTCTGACAAACTAAAGTTATATTTTGGAAAAAATGTATTTAGGGTTTGAGTCAGCCAACATCAGGCTCAAAAGAGCAACCATCTCGTGCAATCCGCCCGCTGCATGCAGGAATGTAAATACATCTAGAAATATGTTCATTACTCATGTACTGTTATTGGCCGTCAACACATTTCCGTAAGAACTTCTCCAATGACCTCCATCATTTATAAGGAATAGCAAAATAACTTCCCTGAGTTATTAAACACGCCCTTTTGTTAGTAATTCATAGTATTATCTGTAAAACAGTTATACCGAGAGGAAGAGATATCTATAGTTCACAAGTTCATCGACTTGGTTGGTATTTTAATTTAACTCTTTCCCCCTTCCACAGCCCGCCATGACCTGCTGTGGAAACAACTTTGAAATCTGGCAACGCCGCTTAAAAACAAATACAACGGATAAAAAAGAAAAAGTATGTGCAGATCATTAAATTCTGGTCACTGGTGACCTTAGCGAGAAATGCGCATTCTCCTGTTAGGAAACCTGCCCCAACCGGTGCGCGGAGAGGAAAAGGAATCCCTTGGGGGCACTAAAGAAACAAAACAAGGGACTGGAGTCAAGTTCTACTCCTCAGGTGCCCGACAGAGCTGACTCAGTGTGGCGATATCCGTCGACAGTACAGGCACAACCACAATGCAGAAGATCACCACGGTGCTGTTGTCGTGTGTCCTGGTGGGCTCCCTGGCGCACCCTCTCAAGTACGACCAGAGGCAGGAAGGGGAGTATAACATTCAGGCGCACCTCGAGAACTTTATAATCGTCCTGATCCCCAGCAGTGGGTCTTCGGGGATAAACCTCTTGGACTTCGCTTCCAAAAACGCCCGTCCCAAGTCCGAACCGAAACGTAACCTGCTGGTGAAGTCGCATCACGCGGTCGCCGACGATGAGGAGAAAAATAGCGATCAGGGAAAGGAAGTTGACCCGACAAAGGAGGAGATCAAAGCTGCCGTGGCGGACCTCCTGATCGCAAAGTCCCCTTATAAGGCGGGCTTGGACGTCAAGTCCGTCAAAGTGCCTCTTCAGAAAGAAGCCCCATCCCAACAACAGGTTTCCTCTAGGATCGATGACGAGGTCTCCATGGCTCAGCCCCCAGAGATGATAACCTTGAAAGCTGATGGCGAGAAGGAAGACGCCAACCCCTCTGAACCTACCACGGCGTCTCCTTCCTTAGAAAACATCGTACCCGCAGTGTCGGAAGAGAAAGGTACGTCATCAGAGGAGTCTTCAACAAAGGATTCGTCTGAAGAGTCCTCAGAAGAGTCCTCAGAAGAGTCTTTACCGGAGGAACCTGCCAAAGAAGCGGAAGGCTCCTCGGAGGAGCACAAGAGGGTGAAGACAGGGAAGTTGATTGACTTCTCACAGGACAAGAAGCTCTCGGAGGTTGACGACAAGGAGAGGAGCCGACTGAAGCAGCTGCTGGGGTCCGGACTGGAGCCTTGCGGGAACCAGGGACGATTGTGCCAACATTCGCCGAGATCGGGGCAGAGGTACGTTACTTATTATTTGATTATGTTTATTTTCTAGTTTATTTTTAAACACACGAGTTTAATTAATATGTGGAGTAAGGATGAGGAAGAAAAATTAGAGGAATTGCACCTGCACTAGCGTGAAAATACCGCTACGCACATCAATGTACAACAATGGTACATCGTCTTTATTGCACCCAGACGGGGTTCGAACATAGACCTCCCCCGTCAACGTCGACCAATTCAATGCGAGTCTAACGTCTTAGACTACTCGTTCATAGCTTTGTTTGATTATTGGTCTGGATAAAACATTTCAGTATCTATCTAGCTCGTGTTTTGTCACCTCGGTGGCAATCTGACGAAAATCGGCCTCACTTGTCAAAACGAAGACATATTCACGAGACGAATACACTTTCAATTGCAAGAAAAGGTCAAAATTACCGAGAACTGACTATTCCTTCGGAAGATTTATTATTTTCGTGAGCCCGGTGTGTTACCGGGCGGGCTAAATATATTTTTCTTTCCCACAACGTTATTTCTCTACGTCTCAGCAGGTGAATTCTGGTGCATTTCTTTAATTATTATTATTATTATTATTATTATTATTATTATTATTATTAGCACCGCGTCTTACTACCCGTTCGGGTTATACGCACTTACGCTAATGTGTAATGGTAGGGTGATTGTGAGATGAAATGGAGGACCTACAGTTTAACGTGGAATCCGAACCACGGTGGAGGCCTGGCATTCCCCACATTCACAAGATGTCTTGTCAGAGGTGAAGGAAGGGTTTGGTAATCAGATAAATCTGTGCCGGGACCGAGGATTGAACCCCGGCCGCCAGCACAGAAGTCTGACACCTTACCCCTAGACCGCCAGGTCACCTACTTTCTTAGAATAGATCTAAATTAACAGTAGCTAAATAAATACTAAAGCATATCATTAAACAATTTATTGGCTAGTTAACGTGCATCATCTTACTGCACGACTTACACACAAACAATGACGGTACGCTTAGTAATACACGCCCAGCTTTAGATGTTTACTAAATGTATAGCTCCACTCAACGATGGCCACATGATATAGGACGTCAGATTACTACCGGTGAGAATGTAATGACTGTGATATATCACCCATCTGCTCCTCACACTAATGGGGCTGCATTTCCTCTAAAGTATCATCCTCATCCCTAACTATTAAATCAAACCACAGGCCTGATGTTGTTTGTGTCGGTTCTCGATATCACCACCCGTCGGGGCACTCGATTACACTAATACCCGCCTCGGTGGCGTAGTTGGCTAACGCGCTTGTCGTGTTGAGCTCGACTGCTGAGGACGGGGAGATCGAGGTTCGAATCTCGGTCGGGTGAAATAATGGGGTTTTTTCCCCTAAATGGCTTTCCACTCTTCCACCACGCAAGTGCGGGTTCATTTCCTCTATATTCAACCATCTAAATTCCTAACCCGTTAGTGTAAATAGTAGGTAAGCGCATAACCCGAACGGTTAGTAAGACGCGGTGTTAAATTATTATTGTATTTGTACATTGTATTATTATTATTATTATTATTATTATTACCCTAATAAGGGATAAAGAAGGTGGATTGTGCGCGCAATTGTGTGTGTACAGAAAAAGTGGAGGGGGGGGAAAGCTTCAATACACACGGCTGGGATTTGAATCCCAAACATTTCGTAGTCAATAACCCAGGTTATCGTAAGAGTGACGCCTTAAACCAGGTGGCCACTGATATATGAATAACCTGGTTGTCAAACCAAATTATCAAAAATAATTATAAAAAATCAAGGGTTTAACGAGTCGACCCCATATGCAATCGGTGGATATGCGAATTAAATGTCAGGCTCATAAACCTGGGTTTTACGCTAATGGGGAGGTTGAGGTTTTAATACCCGACCTGATGTACTAAGGGTGACGTTTTCCTAATTCTCTCTCTCTCTCTCTCTCTCTCTCTCCCTTCATTAAAATTTGAGTACATTTCTTTATACTCACCCTTACTCATCACTACCCTGTTAATGCCAGGATAGGTAATAAGGTGTGCTAGAAAATACAGAAGGTATCTTTACGAGTGGAAATATTATCTGACAGCTAGGAAACACTACTAGATCTACTATCACGTATTAATACGTCAACTCATGTTATCTACAACTGTCACTTTTGATAGCTACTATCAGAACATGTAAAATATTATCAATGTTGACCGCGAAAAAAAGTTTGTATTTTCTAAAGGGAGTTGCAATTTTTTAGGACCGCGTCTTTCTACCCGCTCAGTTTATGCGCTTATGTTCTAACGGTTTTATGGATTGGGAAGGCACTATTTATATAAGTGTACCTGCACTTGCGTTGAGGTAACGTGAAAGATCGTTTTGGAAAAAACTATCCTCTGTACACCCGACCGAGATTTGAACCTCTGATCTCTCCGTCAACGGCAGTCTAGCCTACTGCGCCCCCCCCCCCCCCCCCCCCCGCC
>CABFVX010000502.1:171074-185920 GCA_902151425.1 Timema shepardi | reverse complement strand
CCCCCCCCCCCCCGCTGTGAACACTAACACTAATATGTCCATATTATGTTTCGTTGACAGGAGCGGACAGTGGCTGCTACCGGCCCTCCAGTTTGGCCTCTCCCCCGCTGACTGACCACTTCAGGGCGGGCGCTAGTGACCTAGCACAAACAATTTCTCAACACCACGAAGAACACCGGAGGAAGTGGGATTTCTCTTTATTTCCTCCGCTCCTGGATTCTTCTCTCTCGTCGAGCCTGGGGGTACTTACTCTCTCCTATTTATTTTTAGTTATTTATACAAAACAAACAAAACATAATTACAAACCGGTTGGATGTGTGGTTTTTACATCAAGAACTGATGTTTTTAACTAGTAATTAATAAGCTATACCTACAGCAGGATTGCTCGAGTTTTCTCCAACCCTATTAAATGCCTCTCTGTAGGTCACTTAGATTCTCTTTTTCCTCCCAACAACAAGTGACCTTGAAAGAAATAATTAATAGAAATTATAATATAGTGTGTTGCGATCTCTGCATTCAATCACACCATCGTACTAGTTATTTCTAGCGCTAGGCGGTAAGATGTTAAACTAATTTTTAAACTTCCCAACACTAACAGTATGTTTTTTCTCCGGTTGTTTGTATGTTCTTTGAGGAAATACATTCAAATCAAAATTCCACCCACATCCGAAATAAATTTAAAACAAAACTTTTAATGACCACTACCGAGTCTTCTGACGTAAGCGAACACATACAAATAAACCTCGGCATATAACCTTATTTTAATAACCACTCTTTAGTTCGAACCAATATCTGTCATACCTGTAGTCGACACCCATAAACACTAGTCCACTGGTATGGACAATTATTATATTTATAATAATTATAACAAGCGTTGTGTTATTTATTGAACTTAAGTTTTATATGTGAACGTGAGAAAATCAGTGGTAAGGATCGTATAATCTCTGAATACAAAGTGTTAAAGGTTATAATCACAGAATGTTTATTTTTAGGTTATACGTGTTAATAAAATGTTTTCAGTTTTTTCAAGGCCTGATAGCCGAGGAACCTAAAAACTAGAGAATAAAAAATAAAAATAAAGGGTTCTTTATTACTTACCTTCAAGCTAATGACCTTATTCAAACAAAAAAAAGGATTTATGTTTTGTATTAATGATAATTATTATTGTAATAAAAAAGTATGACAATTTGTATATTGAACTGTTGAACAATTTTGCTGATTCATGCACTAAAAATGAATTAAAGATGTTTATTGTTGCATAAAAATATGTATATAATAACACAGAACTTCTTAACAATGACAACTGTCAAAGACATCATTGCTTAATTCGCTCAAAGAAAGTGTACTACAGTTGTCATGTTTGACAGTTTGATAAATAAAGTAGCTTTATTTTAAACTTTGTTTTTTCTTCATTTATTACCTATTTCTTGGAAAATTTTAAACTCACATCTTCTCATAACGTTGCCAAACTAACTATAGTCATGGCCTTACTGGCTACTATGCCATTCCCAGATTGAACAGGTCATAGAGTCTGTTAACGATAGGTTTTTTTTTACTTGAATGACAATAATTCAAAAATCTTATGTTTAAGTTTTGGATTGCCAACACTTTTAAAAGATCACTGTTTTGTTAAAAATGTTAAGTTTTTTAATTACATGTTGTATTTTACATTAAAAATAATGTAAACTTAAATTTTCTCACACTATTTCATTAATTTTAATAATTTATTTTTATCCTATCAAACAATATTTTAAACATAATTAAAAGTACTTATTCTTCGTTTTGAAATTTTATCAATTTATATTTTGTGTAATATAGAGAATACATTAATAGCTTTTAATACAGCCATCGTATTTATTTGGAAAAGAGAAAATACCTGTAATTTTTTATACATAATAAATGATTTTATGATTATTTTATCGTATTTTGAAGTATTAACTGAATTAAATATTTTTATCCACTGCGTGGGTGCATCATTGTAGATAACTTGTTTCCGTCATGTCCAATAACATGGGTGTATACCATTACATCGCGTTTTTGAACAAATACATTGCAAGTCCAACGCGTCATATTTCTCCACCCCTCTACACACAGCTAACCATATTGGCCAACACGATACCAACAAGTTGTGCTACAATATAAACGCACTCCCAACTTGTTGGGGATGTTGGCCAACATGTTGGTGTTGGGCGAGCCGGTCAGAGCCATCAAGTTGTGTTGGGATGTGTTGGATCATTTGTTAGAGATAATAAACGACCAACTCAACATGTTGGCCGAGTTGGGAGGTTCTGCGCATGCGCTATCGAGTCAGATGAGAGTCTAACCTTGGTGAAGCATGTGTTTTATTTTCAGATTAATTTAACTTTTAAAATCAGGGCTAGCATAATTTTGTGATCATGGAATGAAACAAGGCTAATACAGTTAAACTAATTGATTTAAATTCTTAAAATGGAAAAATTACACCTGGACACGAGAATCGAACCCGGCACCCGTGTCCAGGTGTCCTTTTTCAATTTTCAGAGTATATTATCTAGATGGAGAATTCCTCTCTAAAAAGAATAAATAATAATAGCTTCGGCTACTAGATTCTTAATTGAGTTATATCAAAAGTATTCTGTTCTTTGTGATGTTACATGTGTACAAAGCTATCATCTCCACTTTACAAATGTAGGCAACTCATTATTACCATGTACACACCTTCAATTCGACGTCTAGCAAAAAAAAAAAAAAAAACTTCGAATGCCCTACCGTTTCTTAAGTTTTGGTTCTTCTGCAAGAATACACTTCCTGTCATCAAATAAATGAAGAAACGGCAAGTTGTACGTCGTTATCCATGGCTAGAAATGTGTAGATTGATTAAAAAAGGTGGAGGAACCAGGATGTTGGTCCAACAAGTTGGCTAGAATAAACACAGCTTAATTTTTCACGTGTCTTGTCTTCCAACATGCTGGATCCAACTTGTTACATTATAAACGAGGCTTCACTCTCACTATGAATGTAGGTTTGGTTGAAAAGATCATGTGCCTAATTCCCCTTGTCGGCAAAGTTGATTACAAGGATAGTGTACCCGACTCTCATCTTGAAGTTAAATAGTTAGTTAGATTTAAAAAGTATTCATCTGTTTCAGACAGGGCAAAAGTTAGCATATCCATTCTCATGTATTTCACCCACCTTAAATTTTCCGTTTGGAAGGGGGAGAGTTTCTAACTTGTCAGAAATCGAATGTCCTTAAACAAAATTGGAGACTTGAATTCGTAAATTCCAATTGCTATGGTGCAACGAAAATCAAAGATGAAATAATAAAATAAGAATATAATCTTCAAATTAAAAAATACACGCGATGTAATGGACTTGCGATGTAATTGTATATATACGCCCCTTAAATCCTATTGGTTGTACGTGAGAGTAGGGTTAGCTGTGTATAGATAGGTGGGGGAAATGCGACGTGATGGATCTGCAATGTATTTGTTCCCAAAACGCGATGTAATGGAAATGCGATGTAATGGACTTTCGATGTAATGGTGCCCACCCTATGTTACAACACAACACATCACGGGAGTGTGAGCACTTACATATAATTCAGTGGAATGGATTTTTCATCGAACCGTCGTAACACGTGCTAACACGAAATGTCAGCGTAGTCTGAATGCGCCTTTAGTGTCGATACAATCTACCCAAAGTGACAGCTTCCGACCTGACGTATAGATATTGTAGATCTTCAGTCTGGGTTTTCATAGGAAGCCCATTCATTATTTGAAAACAGGAAATTAATGTTGCCAAAATGGCGGAAATTAAAATATTACAATTATTGCATTTGCATGATTAGTCAATTTAATTAATAATGTAAAAATAAACTATAATGTACTGCATGTATAAGTTTTATTGGAAGCGTTTGATAACTTTTAGACGAATGTTATAATATTAATAAATCAATAAGACAGATTTATCCCCGCTACTTTCGGTGTGTTTCAATCATTGTTGTTTTCCGGAAGTGGGCTTCCTATATAAATCAAACTACTGTCCTTTCTACCTCTATTCCACTACAGCTCTCTGTGGAACGCCATAGGACCGAACCCAGGAGTAGCTAGGGTAGGTTATCAAGTTGAGGTAATAGTTTGATGGGGTTAAGTCTTTGACTTTCCAAAGCGGTCATGAAAAATCCATAATTTTTTAAGCCACAAGGGCTGTAGATTAGTTTGTTATTTCATTAAATATGTGTGTAATTAAATATAATTTATTAATATTTTATCACCAAATCTTACCACCTATTCAGGTTATACGAATATTTTTTTAAAAGTACTTATCACTCTAAAGGCGGTAGGGATGAGGAAGGAAGTATTTTAAAGGTAATATACCAGCATTTGCGTGAAAGGATAAGGGGGGGGAGGGGGAAATTAAGTAAACCCGACCGGGATTCGAACCCTGATATCCCCATCACCAACATCCCCTTAAATGTAAAGGCTTATTGGAGTCTGGAACAAGCATACGCACCGTAAACTCCCCGGATCAATGAAGGCACAACTGCTTTCACAAGACGAGTCGAATGAAATATTCGAACCCAACGTGATTTGAACCAAAGATCTCTAATAGGTGGTGTAAGACGGTGTCGACCCTCTGTGTAGACCAGGCAGCTACCACCATACAAGATATTTGAAATACTAATTTACGAGACTTGTCTAGACCCTTACATGTATGTTGGGAGCTAACATAAACCCGCCTAGACCCTTACATGTATGTTGGGAACTAATATAAACCTGCCTAGACCCTTTCATGTATGTTGGGAACTAACGTAAACCTGCTTAGACCCTTACATGTATGTTGGGAACTAACGTAAACCTGCTTAGACCCTTACATGTATGTTGGGAACTAACATAAACCCGCCTAGACCCTTACATGTATGTTGGGAACTAACATAAACATGCCTAGAGCCTTACATGTATGTTGGGAACTAACATAAACCCGCCTAGACCCTTACATGTATGTTGGGAACTAACATAAACCCGCCTAGACCCTTACATGTATGTTGGAAACTAACATAAACATGCCTAGACCCTTACATGTATGTTGGGAACTAACATAAACCCGCCTAGACCCTTACATGTATGTTGGGAACTAACATAAACATGTCTAGACCCTTACATGTATGTTGGGAACTAACATAAACCCACCTAGACCCTTACATGTATGTTGGGAACTAACATAAACCTGCCTAGACCCTTACATGTATGTTGGGAACTAATATAAACCTGCCTAGACCCTTACATGTATGTTGGGAACTAACGTAAACCTGCTTAGACCCTTACATGTATGTTGGGAACTAACATAAACCCGCCTAGATTCTTACATGTATGTTGGGAACTAACATAAACATGCCTAGAGCCTTACATGTATGTTGGGAACTAACATAAACATGCCTAGACCCTTACATGTATGTTGGGAACTAACATAAACCCGCCTAGACCCTTACATGTATGTTGGGAACTAACATAAACATGCCTAGAGCCTTACATGTATGTTGGGAACTAACATAAACCCGCCTAGACCCTTACATGTATGTTGGGAACTAACATAAACATACCTAGACCCTTACATGTATGTTGGGAACTAACATAAACCCGCCTAGACCCTTACATGTATCTTGGGAACTAACATAAACATGCCTAGACCCTTACACGTATCTTGGGAACTAACATAAACATGCCTAGACCCTTACATGTATGTTGGGAACTAACATAAACATGCCTAGACCCTTATATGTATGTTGGGAACTAACATAAACATGCCTAGACCCTTACACGTATCTTGGGAACTAACATAAACATGTCTAGACCCTTACATGTATGTTGGGAACTAACATAAACATGTCTAGACCCTTACATGTATGTTGGGAACTAACATAAACATGCCTAGACCCTTACACGTATCTTTGGAACTAACATAAACATGCCTAGACCCTTACATGTATGTTGGGAACTAACATAAACATGTCTAGACCCTTACATGTATGTTGGGAACTAACATAAACCTGCCTAGACCCTTACATGTATCTTGGGAACTAATATAAACCTGCCTAGACCCTTACATGTATGTTGGGAACTAACATAAACATGTCTAGACCCTTACATGTATGTTGGGAACTAACATAAACCTGCTCACCTTTATGTTTGGAAACTAGATATACTAATATACACATTTCCACCTGCATGTTGAGAAACAAATAGAACTAACATAAACATACCCACCCTATGTTGGGAACTGGAGGGAACTATCATAAACATGTCCGCCTGCGGGTTGGGAACTAGTTTAGAGGACGAAAACTAGTTGTTATTGTTTCTTTAAATGTAATTCGTCCTTATTTTAAAATACTTTTGATATAATAAAACGTATAGAACTTTTGTACAATGTTTTCTAGCGATACATGGGACCCTAGTTTGAGCCCTGACGCGGGTGTCTATATTATTATTATTATTATTATTATTATTATTATTATTATTATTATTATTATTATTATTATAGACCAGGGTCCAAACAGAGTTAAAATTATAGGCCTATAATGTTAAGTTTGATATTTGAAAAATTAAAATTAATTATTTTATATTTGTTTGCTTTTTCAATGTAGTATTGCCGTAGACAATTAGTTTAAATATGTTTCCCAGGTAACACAATCCGGGTACAAACCTTGACCTACTGGGAAATGAGCCAACTCTCCAATCTCTGCTTTGGTACGTACTTACTGCAGGAGCATTCCAGCAGAGTTGAGGAGGAGGGATTCGAACAGATGGCTGTCAAGACTGTGTTGGGGTTTGGTTTGATGAACAAGTCTTGGCTGGCCCACGTGATGACGACTTGTACCTGATTTCATTTACGGCCTTGCATTGACCAACAATGACTGCTTTCATTTTCTTTTAAATGGTTTGAGGTTATGTTTTTAATGGTTTGAGGTTATGTTGATGTAAATAATAGGCTTAGTACCACTAGACTCACCAAGCCTCACCATTGACCATTCTTGTCTCTAAAGATTGGAAACGCGTGCGTGGCCTATGGTCATTCCTGCTATATTATTATTATTATTATTAGCACCGCGTCTTACTACCCGTTCGGGTTATACGCACTTACGCTAATGTGTAATGGTAGGGTTGCTATAACACGACCAATAGTGTTTGCTAACATCTTTCTATATTATTTGTATTATTTTGTAGGTATTAATAATTTCTATCAAAAGTGATAGCTACAAATAACATGACTTGACGTATGACTGTATTACAATTGTTTTAGTAACTACCAGACATGGCTATCCCTACCAAAATTGGGGTATTTATGTTGGTTCTGAATTTGATAATAAGTCTAGTAATAATAAGTGTGTTGCTTAAAGTTATTGATAATAATTATAGTTAATTTATACAGTAATTCTTACCAAAGCACGAGAAAATAAGAAATACTATGTAATAATCTACATCTAATTATATAAGGATATGTTTTAATCCGACAGAAAGTAGTGCATGTCTTTATTATCCTAGTCTAGATCCGTGGTAGGTACCCCAGATTCTGCTAACAACAAAAAGGGGTCAAAGAGGGAATTACCCCTTAAGGGTCATATATTCACCATTCCCTTATATATGTTGAAAAAAACTTTATTAAAAGCTATTAATCAACTTGTATTAAACATGTTCTTACTGCATAGTTTTAAATATTTTTTTACATAGACAGCTTTGATCAGGAATACTCAATTCCTTCCCTTTTATTTTACAAAATTGTACCTGTCTCTTCTAATCGTAACACTAAACAGGTGACCTGGTGGTCTAGGGGGTAAGGTGTCAGACTTCTGTGCTGGGGGTCCGGGATTCAATCCTCGGTCGCGGCACAGATTTATCTGATTACCAAACCCCTTCCTTCTACCTCTGACAAGACATCTTGTGAATGTGGGGAATGCCAGGCCTCCACCGTGGTTCGGATTCCACTTTAAACTGTAGGTCCTCCATTTCATCTCACAATCACCCTACCATTACACATTAGCGTAAGTGCGTATAACCCGAACGGGTAGTAAGACGCGGTGCTAATAATAATAATAATAATAATAATAATAATAATAATAATAATAATAATAATAATAATAACACTAAGAAATTATGTAAAACGGGAATAGGCTGAGAATGATTTGTTGTATTGATTTCCCTCCGATCTTCGTATTAATATTCATAACTATTATAGTATAAACTGTGAACTTGTTCGAGGCAAATAGTATTTTCATGAGAATATTTATTGCCCGACGCATCACGCACCTGTCAGTGATATCCCAATAATGCGATCACAGTGAGGGAATAACGACGAGGAAGGTAGAATTCAAATTAAATGCACTCTCATTTTCGTGGAGGGGAGGTGTAAAACAATTCAGGGAAAGCCACAGTGATGACGTAGAAGGCAAGGGGGACGGTAAAAGGGGACTAGGATGATCTCAAGCAAGGAAAAAAGAAAATTATAAAGTTTCAGGATATAAAAAAAGAAGATTTTGATAGGACATACTATCTCAATTTGGACCTACTGGCTCAATTTGGACCTACTGGCTCAATTTGGACATACTGGCTCAATTTGGACCTACTGGCTCAATTTGGACATACTGGCTCAATTTGGACAAGACAACAGCGATTGAATCTGAACCGACACACCTCGGTGGCATAGTTAACTGACGCGCTAGTTTTGTATTGATCTAGACTGCCGAAGACGGAGAGATCCAGGTTCAATTCCTCTCTCGGGTGAGCTGGGGTGATTTTTCCTAAATGGTTTTTCCACTCTCCCTCCACGGGAAATGTGGGTTCACGTTCTCTAAATTCAACCTTCCCAATTCCTAACTCATTAGCGTATAGCCCGAGCGGGTAGTAAGACGCGGTGCTAAGTATTATTATAAGTCTGAATTGATTACAAATTTAACCACGGATCATACCAATGAGAGTCTACAACAATGCCTTTTGTATTTTTGTCATAGTTTTTTGGAAGAGTGGCCATCTCTAGTGACCCCATCGGGGCTTAGCTACCGGGAAGACACATCTTCCTCTGTGTCATTGTGTCCCTCCCTGCCCCAAAATTGAAGACTATTAATAAAAAGTAGCTTTACAGCGATATATTAGAAGTGCAGGTTTGTATGTGTTGTAAAGGGTGAGACCGCTATTGTTGAATCATTGACCACAATTTAACAACTCCTCCCCCTCAAACCCCAACAGGCTCAACTTCCGGTCAACCTCGACCATCACAAAAAGCAATTTGCACCCTTCCCTCCTTTTTATGCTCTGCTCCATACATGAATTATTTATGGTTGCGTCTTTGATAGCTTTCCATTCTGAACTTAGGAAATACACGCGCGTAGAATTTACTAAATACTCTTAGCATGCACAGGTGTTAGTACATAAACACTCTAGCATACACAGGTGTTGGGACACAAATACTCTAGCATACACAGGTGTTGGGACAAAAATACTCTAGCATACACAGGTGTTGGGACATACATACTCTAGCATACACAGGTGTTGGGACATACATACTCTAGCATACACAGGTGTTGGGACATAAATTACTCTAGCATACACAGGTGTTGGGACACAAATACTCTAGCATACACAGGTGTTGGGACACAAATACTCTAGCATGCACAGGTGTTGGGACATACATACTCTAGCATACACAGGTGTTGGGACACAAATACTCTAGCATACACAGGTGTTGGGACATACATACTCTAGCATATACAGGTGTTGGGACACAAATACTCTAGCATACACAGGTGTTGGCACAGGTGTTGGGACATACATACTCTAGCATACACAGGTGTTGGGACACAAATAATAAACACATTCAACAATGCGAGCTAGAAATGGCATATTTATACCCAAAAAAATAAACTTGCCTAGAGTTGGAATATTATAAGAAGTTACAACATTTGCACAAAAATTAATTTGATAAAAGATCTTTGTATATATATTTTTTTGCAGCTTCCAAAATAGACACCATTTGTGGCTACAACAATCTATAAACCCCAAAGAGTAAGAGAATAAATATTTTGTTTTAAAACTGCCCAAAATTGAATTCAGCCCTGAACATTTTTGACCAAAGGCAAAATTTTATTTGAAAGGATATTCCCGACTAAGTTAAAGAAATAATGTCTTTTTTGTCCTATTTCTTTCTTTTATTTAATTAATTTCCAACTAAGGCCCTTTATTTTTAGAACTGCAGGTTAAGGTCTAGGGGGTAAGGTGTCAGACTTGTATGTTGGCGGCCGGGGTTCAATCCTCGGTCCCGGCAAAGATTTATCAGATCACCAAACCCTTCCTTCACCTCTGACAAGACATCTTGTGATATGTGGGGAATGCCAGGCCTCCACCGTGGTTCGGATTCCACGTTAAACTGTAGGTCCTCCATTTCATCTGACAATCACCCTACCATCACACATTAGCGTGTGTACAGCCCGAACGGGTAGTAAGACGCGGTGCTAATAATAATAATAATAATAATAATAATAATAATAATAACAACAACAACAGCTGCAGGTTAAATTATCCAGTGCCAAAAATAATGGATTTTATGAATACCTTAAATATTTCATTTATAATAAAAACTATCTGGTTGGTTGACACAATATAACATATAGTAGGCCTATAATCATTTAATTTATTTCATACTAAATAAATACATAAATATTATTCAACTTACAAATACAATTTTGTTGTTGTCAAAAACACAAAACACGAAATAATTGTTTTACTCCTCTTCGTTAAAACCAAACTGTTATGTTGAGAATTCTGTCGATCCCTGTCAGGTAGGCACAACTCTTTACACCAGAAAACACACGGCAATGCCATCCGTTGTTAATCCCATATTTTCAGTCGGTGGATGGTTCTGAAGGTCATCAAGATGACGGACCGCTCACAGCCTCCGGAGGAAAGGAGCCAGAAGACCGGACAGGCGCAGTCGTGACCTGAAGACAAAACTTCCTGTACACTCACAGAAAAAAAAGCAAGGGTATCTACCAAAGAAGGATAGTGACCGGAAAAGAACTGGATACATTAGTTAGCTATTACAATAAACAGTAAAAGGACAAATATTCTGAACTGTTTGCTTAGCGCAGTGATTGCAGCCTTGCACAGGATTTGACCCCAATGTTTGTCCTTTGAGACCATCGCGACGCTTTGGTGACCTTCAAATGTTCATCTTGTGGTTTTTATACTACTATTTTCACTGAGTGAATCTTACTACTCGTTTGGGCTATCCGAATTTAATGACACCAGTAGTTATGTGGTCTAACTATGGTGGGCATACGCGCTGTTTTTTGGGCAATGTCCTGTTGCCCTACAGGAGAGGCGCTAGTACACCAACAGTAGCTGGTTTTAACCAAGTACACTACTTCCAAAAGTAGGTAGGCCTACCTTTTTTTAAAGTTATTTTTGACTCAATGTTACCTCGAGTTAGTTGAGTTTGAGTAAATAATTTTGTATTTTAACTTTTTTTTGCACTTTATTCTATTATTTTTCTTCAATTTACTATTATCTTTTTTTGTAAAATGGCCGGGGTTCAATCCTCGGTCCCGGCACAGATTTATCTGATTACCAAACCCCTCCTTCACCTCTGACAAGACATCTTGTGAATGTGGGGAATGCCAGGCCTCCCCCGTGGTTCGGATTCCATGTTAAACTGAAGGTCCTCCATTTCATCTCATAATCACCCTACCATCACACATTAGTGTAAGTGCGTATAACCCGAACGGGTAGTAAGACGCGGTGATAATAATAATAATTTTGTAAAATGCACATGAAATATTTGATATTTTTTTGTCCTGCTCTTTCTATTATTATTATTATTATTATTATTATTATTATTATTATTATTATTATTATTATTAGCACCGCGTCTTACTACCCGTTCGGGTTATACGCACTTACGCTAATGTGTAATGGTAGGGTGATTGTGAGATGAAATGGAGGACCTACAGTTTAACGTGGAATCCGAACCACGGTGGAGGCCTGGCATTCCCCACATTCACAAGATGTATTGTCAGAGGTGAAGGAAGGGTTTGGGAATCAGATAAATCTGTGCCGGGACCGAGGATTGAACCCCGGACCCCCAGGACAGAAGTCCGACACCTTACCCCCTAGACCGCCAGGTCACCCTGCTTTTTTCTAAACAAAATATCGTCATCATAGGGCCGATGCGTCAAGCTTGCAATATACTTGATTGTCCGTGACAGGATTGGTCGTAGTTGGTCAAATGGGGATGGTGTTTAAAATATAATTTACTACTATTGTCTTCCCATCCTCTATCTACGCTAATACGGGTGCATTTCCTCCAAACAACCTTCTTCATCCTTACTGCTGAGCTTAGCCTTTAATAAACGAATATTTTTGTATTTAAAAGAATTGGTAAAAAAACAACAACTCAGTCTTACTCGAAATTACTGGTTCCATTCCAAACAGATCCGTTTCAGTGGCCGCATGGTCTAAGGCACCAGTCTCGCAGTAGAATAATAGACTCCCGATAACGGGGAGACCAAGGTTCGAATCACAATACGGTGTACTGAGGGTGGACTTTACTAAATTGTTTTCCACTCTCCTTCCATGCAAATGCGGGAGCGGGTAGTAAGACGCGGTGCAAAAAAGCACAAACACTTGCTATTCAGGGAATATCCTAATTAATCTGATCTCTTGTCGTTTTGTCTCGTCGCTTCTTACTACCCGACTGGACTGGTCGCATTTTAACTACGCTTATGGTGGGGATGAGAAAGGTTGGATATAAAGAAACGTACCCGTATTTGCAAGGAGGGAGAGTAAGAAACCGTTTAGGAAAACACATCTTGATTATACCCCAATGGGATACGAACTCTGAACTCCTTGTCACTGGCAAACTTGATTAGTTTTTGTTTAACACGTCTTACTACACGTTCGGGTTATACGCCTGTGTAATAATTACACTTATGTGTTAGTGATGAGGAAGGTTGAATTTAAAAGACATGTACTGGCATTTGCGTGAAGGGAGAGTGGAAAAGTATGTAGGATAAGCCCCCTTCAGTGCACCCGACCGGAACTCAAACTCCGACCTCCCCGTCATAGGCAGTCTAGTATACTGCGAGAGTGACTCCTTAGACCATGGGAGTCAAACCCGTGACACGATACTATCTGAAATAAGTTGTCGGACTCTGCAAGACGCCTACTCTGGGGATTAAACCCGGGTCTCCTACCAGGAAGATCGGCTCTCCCTACCACTCAGCCACGTCAGGATATGCAAACAAACTCACCTGTTTTTGGAAGGTTTACCGCCATCTTCCCCCGCGGCCGGCGTCGAGGACGTCCCTTCCTCCGCGGGCCGTTCAGTGGTAGACGAAGACTGAGTCGACGGTCCAGGCGTCGTCTCCACCGCGGCGCCGCCCTCCTCGGAGGCGGCGGCGGCTGCGGCCAGCAGTTCCGTCAGCTGCTGCTCCAGGCTCTCCGGGTCACCGGCGCCGGCAAGAGCCAGCAGGGACTCGGCCGGCGCGTGGATGATGACGACGCCGTCAATGTGGATCCGATAGTTCTCCGACCCGTTCTGTCTCTGGTCGTACGTCACCTCGTCCGAGTGGTGATCGCGGGTGTGATGGTGGGGGAAACTGGAGACGCTCGTCCACGCCGCCGCCAATAGCAGCAGCGACGTCGTCACGATCCTCAGCCCCATGCGACCCGACGACATACTTTTTTTTGTATATATAAAATAGCAACTTCAACCAAAACCAATAAATGTTTTCTTTGAAAATTTAACTCAGTAGAATGACGTAGATTTGGAAAGTTTTGAACTCGGTACTTCTGGATGAGTTCTGAAGCTCGTACTTCTGGATAGGTCCTCAGATCCAGTTGTCGCAGTCCACAGAGCTACGTTTCAAACAGGTCAGGATTGGTTGCAAGCTTCCCTCCGTTTGGTCCACCAAGCTCTCTGAATGACTCGTTTGAAAGCGGCGGATCACTATAGTACTAGGAAGATCCACCCCACTAGATCTCAAACCTAGAATAATCCAACGTTGCCAAATGTGTAGACCACACCAATGTCCCGTTCTTGCGACCTCACGTATGCGGCCAAAAAAAGAAACACAAGACGTTAGTTATTTCCCTCCCTCCCTCCTGGTCGATCGTGTTGAGTAATTATGGTTCTTGTTGGAGGCGCCCGCAGCTTTCAGCAATCATCTGAGGCCGACACAACGGTTCTTCTGGCCGATCAATGTACCTCTTGTAATATTATCTTATCTCTCGCCCTTCTCCATCTTTCCTTTTTCGTATAAAACAAAACAAGTAACGTATTATGGCCGCGAGCTGTTCAAATCTTGGACCACATTTTTGTCGGTTTCCTTGTACAAAGGTAAGGAGCGGGCAAAAGGACAGTAAAGAACGTTGAACTCTAGAACTTTCGTCAAGGATTCAAATTTTGGATTGATACACTTTTTTAAAAAAAATTATTCAGCACTAAGTATTACTACCCGTTCGGGTTATACACTTAAGTACTAATTAGTATAATGGGTTAGGAATTGGGACTATTTCTTCTTGTATAAGGTGACCTGGTGGTCTAGGAGTAAGGTGTCAGACTTCTGTGCTAGGGGTCCGGGGTTCAATCCTCGGTCCCGGCACAGATTTATCTGATTGCCAAACCCTTCCTTCACCTCTGACAAGACATCTTGTGAATGTGGGGAATGCCAGGTCTCCACCGTGGTTCGGATTCCACGTTAAACTTTAGGTCCTCCATTTCATCTCACAATCACCCTACCATTACACATTAGCGTAAGTGCGTATAACCCGAACGGGTAATAAGACGCGGTGCTAACAATATTAATAATAATAAAACTAGTT
>CABFVX010000502.1:157037-171064 GCA_902151425.1 Timema shepardi | reverse complement strand
CCCCCCCCGGCTGTTGATCAATGATTATCAATGTGAAAGGGTAAACCCATATTTTAGGCCATGCCGAGAATTGAACCAGGGACCCTTAGCTCAGTAGGCAGACAAGCTACCTACTGAGCTAATGAGTCAAGACAATATTTAGTTCTAGACTGCCGAAGACAGGGAGATCATGGTTCGATCCTAGTTGGAAGCAATGAGGGTGGCTTTTCCACTTTACCTTCACACAAATGTGGGTGCATTTTCTATAAATTAAGCCTTTATAATTCCTAGCCCATTAGTGTAATTAGTACATAGGCGTATAACCTAAACAGGTACCGAGACACAGCGCCAAAAAAAAAAAAATAGTTTCCTACACTAATAATTTTTCCCCTATTGTGTCTTTTGCTGTTAACTAATTGATTGTATAGCAAATTTATTGTGTATTTGTGATTATTGAAAAAGTTAATTCATCACTAATTTTATATTTGATTCCAGTAAATTAAATTTAATGAGGTGTAATTTTTAAGGTAGTATTAGTTTAAGAAAATAGATTAACAAGACCACATAATAATTGCTAACACATTTTCAAAAGACATTTTAAAAATATTCCAAAATTGCCAGTAAACTAACCTTAGTCCAACTTTTATAAAACCATGAGCTACCGGGTATTTTTTTTAAATTTTGTTTTTTAATTGCTGCAGTTCTTAATCCCTGCACCCCCCCTCCCCCCTTCCAACTAAATAATTAATGTAACATATTTAAAATGCTACAATACAGTTGTACTTGGTTAATTAAAACACATATAATTTGAATTCATGTTTATTCAAACTTTTTCCTTGGTCCCTTGAAACTTATATTAAATTTAAATTAAATTTCCAATTTCAATTTCCTTTATTATAGTGCTGGCCAACAGTCGTAAGGCCTATAACAATATAATAATAATAATAATAATATTTAGCACCGCGTCTTACTACCCGTTCGTAGTTATACGCTTTAAGTACTAATTACTCTAATGGATTAGGAATTGGGAAGGTTGAATTAGAGGAAGTGAACCCAAATTTGCGTGGAGTGAGAGTGGAAAACCATTTAGGAAACACCACCCCTAGTTCACCCGACCGAGATTCGAACCTTGATCTCCCCGTTCTCAGCAGTCGAGCTTCAACACGACAAGTGCGTTAGCCAACTACGCCACCGAGGGGGGTAAACTTATGTTAAAACAGTGTTAAAAAAATCAAATCTAATTCGAGCTTATTTTGTTTAATTTTAAGTAAAATTTACTAACTAACTGTTGCTGCGTGTAAAATAGGCTCTCTGCATGCAGGGACACCAAAGTTTTGTATTCTTTACAAGGATTTTGTGGAACTTTTTGCAATTAGCTGTGAATTTAGAAATGCAGAAATTTTGTCAGATTTTATGAACAATATAGATGACAGTGCATCTTCAGATGAAAAAGAAGAACAGACGGAACTTCCAGAGAAGCTAGTCCCAACATCTCCACAAACCATGGACTAGATGGATGAGTTGAGATGGTTTGTTGAGGGACGACGTAATGTAGGCCCCTCTAGTCTTCAGGTGCCGAATAAACTAGAAGAGTATAGACTCCAAAACACTCAAGGATTTATAGCTTTTAAAAAAAATTTGTAAATACAGTATTTTGTACGGTACATATTGCTATAGCTAAGCTAAGAATAAAATGATATATATACATACACTGGTGTATTTTACTTCAGTGAATTGATATTTGGAATTATTTTTCCAGCCCAAATAAAAACCTACCTAATTCAAATTTTTCTAGTGCTTCTTACCCGCCTCTGTAGCGTAGTTGGCTAACGCGCTTGTCGTGTTGAGCTCGATCACCGAGGACGGGGAGATCGAGGTTCGAATCTCGGTCGGGTGAACTCAGGGTGGTTTTCCCTAAATGGTTTTCCACTCTACCTCCACGCAAATGCGGGTTCACTCCCTCTAATTCAACCTTCCCAATTCCTATTCCATTAGCGTAATTAGTACTTAAAGTGTATAACCAGAAAGGGTAGTAAGACGCGGTGCTAAATATTATCTAGTGCTTCTTTCATCTTCGAATTAGCCATGATTGACTGTACATGCAAAAAATTAACACATATTATGACCCAAAAAACTGGGTTTCAATTTTTTTAAGCCATTATTATTATTATTATTATTATTATTATTATTATTATTATTATTAGCACCGCGTCATACTACCCATTCGGGTTATACGCACTTACGCTAATGTTTAATGGTAGGGTGATTGTGAGATGAAATGGAGGACCTACAGTTTAACGTGGGATCCGAACCACGGTGGAGGCCTGGCATTCCCCACATTCACAAGATGTCTTGTCCGAGGTGAAGGAAGGGTTTAGTAATCAGATAAATCTATGTCGGGACCGAGGATTGAACCCCGGTCGCCAGCACAGAAGTCCGACACCTTACCCCTAGACCGCCAGGTCACAAGCCAATATTAGCCTATTATAATGTATATTTAATCAATTTGTAAGTTCAGCCTCCAAATGTCTCTACTGTGTTGAGCAACCATCTTGTTTTGATTAAAAAAATTTTTTTTTGTACAAATAGGGTGGTATTAAAAAACATCTAAATTCTCTAAAAGAAATAAATTTTTATTATAAAAGCTATAATTAGTATTACAAATATTTCTTTAGTTTGTATAATATCAACACATTGCCATTATTAAAATATCTGTGCAATTATCATGTATTTTCTGAGATTACAACATAAAACAAACCAAAATATAGTAAAAAAAATATTGCTACTTGAACATGTGACATATTTACATGAACTCCTCTTAACAAGACAAAGAACAGGTTAAAAAAGATTGAATAAAGAAAATCAATGCGAATACAAGCAGTAATAATTCAAACCACACAAAAAAAACATTGTCAACCACTTTATCCTATAGTAAGAAATATTTATGATAAAACAGTTGATTATATCTCAAAAGGCACATAATATTGCTAATACAAATATATAAATCTACACAACACAAAAAATAGTATCTTCTTATAATAATATAGTGTAGCAAAAACTACTGTATATGCAACAATATAAAAAATACACAGTTATTTGTTTTGAATGGTATCTAACATTCTTTTATCAAAGTATCAAATAGCTAGTAATGAGTCAGTTCCAAACTTTACTGGTTCTGGCGCCGTTTACAAATTCCTCTTAAGCACACAAACTAAGCTAAAGTAATTCAATCGTGTTTTAATCTTTCTGTACAAAACTTCTCGGCTTGTATACATACGTGTAAATAAGTTGTACAGACGTGTGCAAATTATTAGCAATTTTCATGTTTTTGGGGTTTGTTGTGATAAAAAATCTAATGTGGTGTTAGTTAGCGGTACTTAATTAAGCTGGAACTTGTAATTTAGTTATGTCGTAATCTTATACATATTTCTACCCCATTTTCGGTCCAGCTTGGCCCTACATTTTATTTTGTATTTGTGTCAGTTTGCAATCGTACTGTTGTTTACATTTTTCGCTTGTGTGTTTGGAAGTAAAAATCCTCCCTGCTTCTTCCCCTTGCCATTGTTTTATGCTTAGGGGTAGTTCTGGAAATTCATCCCATGGCCGGAGTAACAATGGGTATGGCAGGTAGTGTGGGGGTGAGGGCTGGAAGTGGTCTGGAGTTCTATCTTCTCATAGTTGTAAGGGAACCTCAGTGTAATAAAGAGGGGCAAAGCTAAAAATGTCACGCCTGTGAAAGAGAGCACCAATTGAAGTCCTTTTGAAAGCTGGAGGTAAAACAAAAAGCTCAAATTATTCAGATTGTAGGAGTAAGTACGCAATTCTCACAGAATATTATGGATCTTAAACATACCACACCACGAGTGGGCAGGTGCGGTAGAAAAAGCGTGATATCGCCCATTTTAAAGAGAAGTTTGTTTCGAGAACAGTGTGAAAAACGAAGCACGATATCAACTCGGCTTCAGGCGGTTGCTTGGGAACATGGACGAGAGGTATCTGACGTAGGCTTTCCAAAGGTGGATTAAAAGCAAGAAGACCTCATAAAAAGCGAAAGCTGACACCTGAAACACGCCTTGATTGGGCCACGTCACACAAGGACTGGATATCTGAAGACTGGGGAAAGGTAAATAAAGTACCAAAAGTGTAATGAAAGTAAAATTATCATTATTATAACACGAGTTTTGAAGTAATTTTCATTTTGTGTTTTCATTAATTTGCTTATTGTCAAGTGAATAACGAAAATACTTGTT
This sequence comes from Timema shepardi, assembly GCA_902151425.1. Taxonomy (NCBI): domain Eukaryota; kingdom Metazoa; phylum Arthropoda; class Insecta; order Phasmatodea; family Timematidae; genus Timema; species Timema shepardi. Next base: position 166,835 of record CABFVX010000502.1, on the reverse strand, counting down.
TCAGGTATTGTTCAGTGACGAGACTATTATCTTTGTTGTTGAAAACCCTCAGTACGTAAGAAGAGGGCCAGGAGAGGCTTCCAGGAAGGAGTGTGTAGTGCAAAATGTAAAGTTATGATTTGGACTGGTAAAATGCATGTAGTTCAGGGAAACATGACAATACAGGGAGGTGGTGTAAACATGTGTGGTACCTGTGATGAGTGAGTGTTTCCCAACAGGTAATGCACGATGGTGCGCTATGCCACAGGGCAAAACATGTTACAAGCAAACTGCAAGAACAGAACATGTCTTGTGTTGGAATGGGTCGGCAACAGCCCAGATATGAACCCAATAGAGTCTGTGTAGTGTGTTTTGAAGAAAATAGTGAAACCAAGGAAAGTCTAGTAAAACACATATCTGTGTGGAGTGATGAGGAAATCGTACAAATGTGCAAGAAAGCAATAGAGGGCGTGCTAGATCGAATCGAAGCCTTAATAAGGGCCAAAGGGTGCCATACTTAGTACTAGAAGGAGTATAAAGACTGTAAGTAAAGTAAAAGTGTATGTAGGTATAGTTTAGTAAAAATCTAGTATTGAATACATTAATTATTTCATTAAAATTATAAAATTGCTAATAATATGCACACGTCTGTATATTGAAAATTTAGGAACTATGATTATATCAACATTCATTTCATTGTATGTATTTATTTAAAAATTGTTTTACACTTGTATAACTGATGTAATGACAAAAAACACTGCGACAACCAGACTTGTGGCCAAGACGCCAGAACATAAAGTATGGTTATTTATAAGGCTGACCCTAAGTCGTTCAATTTTGCGGCCAGGAAGTAGCGTGGCCATCCAAATCTACAACCACGCATTGTGTGCCAACACTCCGGTCACTGTGGCTAGATTGCAGGTGTGGACTTGCCCCAAGAACCGGCTTTTAAACTCTAACCAAGAACCGGCAAAGCCGAGGTAATGAACCGACCTATCCCTAAAAATAACAATGAGATGCGTTCAATAAATGTCAAATTCGTCATAAAATATTACCTTGAATGTTTCTCCTGCATCGAAGTACCGGGAATCGCTCACCTAGTTGATATGAAATCTAACCATCATTATCACCCTGTCATTTTCTCTCTAGAGGGAGGTTGGTTACTTAAAAGGTTACCTTAAAAGTCAATTAGCCAGAATATTAAATACATAATTATGTTCAAACCAAAAATTTCAATAAGTGCAGTTTTATGCCCCTCCTCTTGAAGAGAGTGAAATTGTTACTGGTTTCAATTCTACTATTTTATAAAGAATGCTACAGAAAACTTCACTCTAATGTGACGTTTAATTCAAGATATATTATCTGTTATTTTTGAGATGAGATAGCCTCTTGCCAAATTCAACGTTAACCCCGTTCTAATTTTGTCTACAATCTTCTAAATGTTTTTTCTGCTTGGCGGTCTACCTACTAAACTAAAACATATTACCTGTTCAGGAATGTGTGTGTGGTACACACATGAACAGGAGTCGAATAATAAAAATGAAACATACTCCTCAAAGCGTTAACTAAACAAATTGAAAAGAGGAACAAGTCCACTGCCCCGCCGGCGGAGAAAAAATTATGGCCGTCTATTATGAGCTTGTCTTACCCCATTCATAAAAAAAAAGTGATAAAACTAGAGATAAAAGAAAGATAAACTAAGAGTAAATTTGATGAAGAAAGCCCATCAAAAGGGAGAGGAAAAATGTGGGAAGAATCCAATGCACAAAGGTGACATCATCTACCCACATTTTTTTATTGCAATTTTATGGGGTTATCATTAGAAAATGGAATTCAGACCAGTGAAACTATTTCACCATCCCAATTTTGATATTGTCAAATGAAGAATTCAGAGAACTTCACTTCAAATGGGATTTCTGGTTTGAGCTTAGTTGTATATCAAATATCCTGGTTTATCAGCCGTGAAAAAGGATCTTAAGAAAAAAATAAGTTTTTATTTTCTTGTATAAAATTGATGTGTTGAAAGCTAAAGTCTTAAAGGCATTGCACATCAAGTAGGATCATTGGAATGAAATTATTTATCCATTCTGAAGATAATATGAATTTTTTTTAAAATCCATTCCTGTTCCCAGCCTGTGGCCTGGGTCAGTTTTTTATTCAAGCCATATATTTTCCGCTAGCAACTTGCTAGGCCTGTCAAAGATAATTTAAATGGAATCTTATATTTATGTTCCTGACATGATAGTTAAGTTCCTTGTTATGAACCCACACTTGATACATACATTTAAAAAATAATTGTTAATTTCTGTACTTTTTTTAGTCTTCTTAATATTAACTAAAACTAATTTTATAAAATTTTGAACCATTTCAGTCTTGTCCTATACATATGCTCAATTTAAATTTAATAAAATCATATGAATATTTAACAATATCAATTTAATAAAAGCTATAAATTAAAGTTTGAAAGTTTAGCTGTCCTCTAGGCAATGTTTGAAAGAACAAAGGAACATCAAACAATCCTAGAACCCTAATAATGTTTAGATGTATAATAAATACTCTCTGATAGTCTTTTATCTCATAAAACTGCATCTTATATTTCGTTTGCTTATTAAAATATGGTGTGAAAATGTCATAGGGTAACATCAGCTATGGTGTGATTAATACTGTTTACAAACTATACAAGTACACTTATCTTTTAACAAAATATGTTAAATATGACAAATCTGTGTGTACACACATTAAATACAAAACATATTTTAGAAAGTTTAAAAATAATTGTAGCAGCATAAACCAAATAGGTTATATTAACATGTCATTTAAAATGTTCTGAAGGAATAAAAAACAAATTTTAGTTGTCTAAGGGCGCAAACAATTGATAAATCAGGTAAAATAGTGTGGAGTCTTTGAAATGTTGTAACATAACAAAGAAGCCTTTGCATCTGTGAAAGTTACATAATCGTCATTGTTAAGGGACCTTTCACAATAAATGAATGGCTATATTAACCATTTTAGCGTGTTTATTAAAATATTAAGGCTTTGGTAGTATAATTTCAATATCCACGATAAAATTGTCATATAGTCTATTCTCTGCCAAATTCTAAATGTTTACTGAATACAATAAAAAATGCATCTTGTTGATAGAAAACAACTATGTAGCACCATTGCATAGCACAGCACTGTCACTTTAAATCAACTTCACAACAAACAAATAAAATAACCCTTTAAGAATAATGTAAATGAAACCAGTGCCAATTTTTGTTTAATTATACTTCCATTTTATAAGATTAAAATTATAGCTTGAGGAATTTTGAATTTATAATTTCTTTCAATATTGAAAATGTTAAAGGTATTAAAAAATGAAAAATAATCAGGTGGAATCTATGAATACAATAATGCTTAGTTTATGAAATACAAATAGTTATAAAATAAAAATTAACTTGTATAGCATGCTTTTGGTTGTAAGAACAGTTAGTAAACCAACCGATACGGTTTTTTCTACCATTTCTGGTTTTTATTTTGGTCTTTAGGTTCTTGTGAAGAGATTATTTTAGTAAAGATACAAACATAGATTTAAAATATGTTTTTTTTAAACATAACCGATGAGAGAATATGAAAAGAAAAAAAAGCTAACTTAAAAATTAGATGCATCAAATTACTGTCGTATTGAGGTGGGCATAGCTCATTTGTAAATAAATCAAATTGTTTGGTACAAAAAAATATTTCAATCAGACTATTTAAATGAAAAATAAATAAATTAGAGGTTGTAAAATTGACCTATTAGGATCGGTGGTGATCTTTCCGCATTAGATCATTTTCAGGCCTACAAAAGCTTGTATTTTAGTAAAATATCACCTGGGAATTTATACTTAACCAAGAAAACATATTTTATTATATAAATTTTAAATTGTAAAATTACACTTGGACATGGGAACTGAGCTATCCAGGGCCTTTGGCTAAGTACGCCAATGCTCGGCCCGTTGAGCTATCCAGGGGTCGTCCCATGCCTAGTGTCATTCTTCACTCATATTTTAAGGCAGAGTCTGTGATGGATGTGCGGGTTCGATTACCGTGTCCTGGTGTAATTTTTCAATTTAAAGAATATGATATTTAGATGTGTCTATAGCCGTAACTAACAAATATAATAGCTTGGCTATTTAAGCCGACTTAAGTTAAACTTACAGATTATCACAAATATCAGATGGACGAAAATTGCCATAAAATATTCAGTAGTTTACATAATATATTTATATTTTTAGCTTTATAAAAAATTATCATATTAAATATGTTTTAAAATAGGTTTGAAATTTTTTCCATTTTTTTCCAAAAACTGCTTCACAGAGAATTGATCAACATCCATATTATTTCTAAAAAAAATCTAAGGCACATTACTGCAATGTTATCAAACAGTGTTATTAAAACAAGATAAAAGCAACAATTTTTAACCTTACACTCTGGGAAATATTTAAGCACACATCTGCCATCTGTATTATATTACTAGGGTTAACAATTCTTACACCTTAAATGTAAACATTGAACACGGTTTATTTACACATATTTCATGAAAAACTTAATGATTTTAGTTGCATCTCACACAATAACTAAAAAAATATATTATTCATAGTTATATAACAGGTTTATGATAACATTTTGGATATGCTAGTCTATGATAGTTTTACGACTCTTGAAATAAAAACAGCAACACTTTACTATTTTTGAAAATGGCCGTGTGTTCAATTTCTTGTACAAGTAGCCATTTTATCAATTCGGAGATACAATTGAAACCTTTTATTTTGATAGACGTTCAAAGATCGTTTCAAACCAATTTTTTTTATAACAGTGATGGATGATGGGTATTTATTTTGAAGATACTCAAAATAGATAAAATAGTAAAAATGGTGGAAGGAAAGAGGAAGATGGAGGCACTTTACTCGACTGACCGGGCTAGCAGCTGAAAACAGTTGATGAAAGATTCATAAAATAAAGTGCTTCAAGCAAAATATATTATCTAAAGTCCGTTCACGGTAGGAATTGTTTTCTAAATAGGCCTTTTTCCCTACCAGAAATCTATTATATAGTAGGATATTGGTAGGAAAAAAGATCTTTCAGAGAGTAATTCCTACCGTGAATAGAATATAGGAGGTATGTATTAAAATTTTGTTTCTTAACTTATGCGAAAGACTCGAGAACCAATTTTCAAAAGGACCAAAAACTGAACTCAATAAATAAATATTGTGTTTAAAGTAATCCAAGAAGACAAAGACAAAATAAGTTACTAAATGTCTACCTACATTTTTTGTGAATTCAAATTTGTATTGTTTTTTTCAGAAAAAAAAAGCAATGCATTTTCAAGTCACTTTGAGTAAAAAACTATACAACAATATGATTTGTATTATTTAACAAATTCCAAAACACCTCGTGTTTGAAAGTTGCTGCCTCTCCATGGTTGCAAGATTGTCTATTGCCACTCTGTTTTTAAAATCTCCATTAAAAACGAAGTAATTCTAAATAAATTACATTCATTAAGTAAGTCAATTATATTATATTTGGAAGAAGGTATAGGAAAGGTGGATAGAAACATATAAAAGGGGGACGAACACAATATGGCCTTTACAATGAAAAGAAGAACACAGTTCACACTTTACACTGCTGCCAATGGACAAAGAGGTAATGGTTACTAATTAAAGAAAATTGATTGTCACCGCCCAATCCCCCGACCCAGGTTTCATTCTATCGGAACTCATTAGGGGGGAGTGGGAAACACGCAACGCAACTTCCTTTAAAGAAAAAAAAAAAGAAAGAGAGAGAAAAAGGAAAATGGTAAAGAATGATAGGACACATAGATGTTTGTACCCCTTTTATATGTTTCTATCCACCTTTCCCATACCTTCTTCCAAATATAATACAATTACCTCATAAAGCAAAAAGAGGTTTTCCTTATAAAGATATATTAAGTCAAGCAATCTGCCATTCAATTTCATACAAATTCAACTTTAAAAAGTTGGTACGAATGTTTGAATAAAGTTGTTTTGTGAACCACCCTTTCTTCTAATATGCACGGGGTACAACACTTAGAGAGTGATACGTGAATCCCTCATTCTCACTTTATTGACCTCGAGAGGGATTTCTAAAAGCGGTGGTTGGGCACCACAAGATAACAACCTTATTTGGTAATCATTTAGGTATGTAGTTATAAGTTTGTATTTGTCACGGAAGTAAATTTACTCGAGGATTCACTCGTAAAGGAGTATCGTGTAATTTTAGTTGGTGTGTAAAGCGCTGTTTATAAAATAAGTAGTTGGCATTGCAATCTATTTTTATGGACGATCATCCCCTATGCACAAACCAAAACTATATCTATATTTGTGAGCTGCCTAGAAGACAAGAGAAACGAATGTGTTAACATTCACACCTTTAAGAAAGCACAGCTCAGGAACAGAGACTGACATATTCGAGAATAGGTCTCTGATGTTTACTAAAGGACATCATAGCAGTCGCAACAACTCTTAGTGCCAATCTGACAAAAAGAAGGAATGGGAGGCAAAAAATGTTCTCGTCTCTGTTAATCTCAAAATATAGTTTCTTTACAGCTCCCAACTGAAAATGTTTGTACTAAATTTGTAGCCATATTCAAAGAGTCACAAAAATTGTGAACATTGTTACGGCTAAAGAAAATAACTAGTGCATGTTAAACAAATCCAGTCCATGTTAGATACACAAACAAAAATATTCACTCTATGAACTACGATAACGAACAAACATACAAATGCTAATATCCTATTCATGTACAAAATACTATGATTTAGGTGAGTGCAAAGTTCCCTTTTTTACAATTTTAAGTGAAGCTGAATCAAATTATGTGAAATATTACCAAAACCAAATCAAAGTACGCGGGGAAAGAGATACTTTGCGTAGTCGTTCAGCTTTGGCATTTGATATATTTTATATGTTATATAATGTATGAGATAAAGAGCACCAGGGAAAATATAATATGTACTGTCCATACATATCTAATTGTGGGGGAGGCAAGAAACTGTGCATATAACCCAAAAAACAACTCTCTAACTTATTCCATCCTCACTAACTTTCTCCGTCCTTGCATACTCCCTTCACTTCAACAACAGCCATAGAGTCATACATGCTGTTTTATTCTTAAAACACTTTAATATTTATCTTTTCCTGGCATTCGTCTACAACATTTAGTCACATCCACACACTATATCTTCACATATCCATCATCCACACATGCCCAAACCAACATCAGACGCTTCTCTCACATCGACTGATATACTCGATTCTCTTTCCTTCAGCAGCCATTCTTTACGACTCTGTCCAAATATTAAAATGTTAGTAAATATTTGTTAGTGTTGTCACTTTTATTTCTGCTTTTTTTTCACACAATTCTTTCATATGTTTTATTACGTATTATAATATGTTATATTGCAAAACATGATTAACAATTTTTTTTTTCCAAAACTGATTAATAAAGTCAACACAATTTTTTTTTAAAGATGTTTGTCATGTGATCATTAATTTGTATTTTAGCTTTCAATATTGTTGTGTCAAAGCTTCGTAATTATCAAAGGTAAAGTTACAAAAAAAAAAAAAAGTTGGAAGTTGACAAATATTCAAAACAGAAATCAAAGTTTTTGAAGCAATGCACACCCCTAACATTTGATTTATAGAGTGTGTCAAATTATGTTTGAAACTTCTTTATATGCAAGTTACATTAAAAATAGCAAAAGTGTTTTTAGTTGAGCTCTGATATCAAGTTAGTCACATAATTGGTCTTTATCTCAAATGTAATTGGCACTGTCAAGATAAATGTAAGGACATTAAAAGTGTTTAATTCTATTTAACAATTATGTTTTGACTTTACTGTTCAGATTTGCACAAAGACAATTAATTTATCACCAAGTGATTTAAAATGTAAAATATTTTATGGTCTTGGAAATAGTATTACAGGTGTGTTTCAAATCGTGTTTCATTAACAATAAAATAAGCAGTAAACAAATATAATATTCTTGTTTTTACTTGATTACTATTACCAACAACCTTATCAATAATAATTTATAAACACTTAGTAACAAAAATAAAACCTTCACCTTCTCGGTATGGTTTCAAATGGGAGTATTAAGCCTTCGAGTACCCTTTTTATACGTTAGAAGGAGGTAGAAGTTTCTTTGAAAAGAATGAGGGGTGGAAAGGCACAAGTAGTGAATGAACTTACAGTGGACAGGAGTGTAACAGGAGGAGAAATGGGAGTAAGATGGTGGTATAGACTTTTTACATCCACCACAGTTTCCAGCCTGTGGTCCGGATCAGTTTTTTTTCTATCCAAGCCATACATTTTCCACTGCCGGCTTGCTAGGCCTGTTGTAGCTTCATATACCTTATAATCTAACTTAAGACTAGGGCAGGCACAACATCCAGTCTCAAGCCGTTAATTCATTGTTGTGAAAGAGTAAACCTACATTTCCCAAACGATAAGTTTTCCAGCCATGCCGGGAATCGAACCTGAGACCCTTAGCTCAGAGAGCATACATGCTAGAGACTGATCTGAGGTGTCAGATGGTGGTATAGATGGTAGAGTATTACGGTCAGTGTAGCAGAACAAAATGCCACAGGATTATCCAAACGAGATTGGTACAGACTTTAGATATTTAAAAGATGGAATAGAAAGAAATGGGCAAAATATAAGGAAATAACACTGACGGCTTAATGCATAAATATTTAAGAAAAAATTATGTAAAGGAGAATGAGTAAAGGTATAAAGAGGATCTCAGAGAGAAGAGGCCAACGATAGATCTAATATCCAGACAAGATATGAATATGGACAAGAATTGGTAATGGTGTTGATGGATGTGATGGAAATAAGATAAGAACTGAATATGGGAGAGAGAAAGAGAGAGAGAGACCACAAGGGTGAGCAAACAAGAGACGGGAGGAGAAGATAACAGCAAGTTTGTTAGCGAGTGGAGAAAAACGGAGGCATTTTACTGATGACCTAGCCAGAGGCTAGAAACAGCTGATCACTATAATGATAAATATTAAACCTTCGTCTTGATCCCTGCCCCCTTTTGACAAAGAGCCAAACAGTGTCATATTTTCTAACAATGTGCCAATCAGAAATCTGACACCCTGGCTCAGTCAAAAGCATATCTGTATACCGACCTAAGGATCCTGGGTTCGATTCACGGCACGGCTGAAATGTGAGGTTACCCTTCCACAGTGATGAATTAACGACTGGGGACTGGATGTTGTGTCTGTCTTAAACTTAAGTTAGATTATGAGGCATATGAGGCCACGACAGGCCTAGCAAGCCGGTGGTGGAAAATATATGGCTTGAATAAAAAACTGACCACCGGTAATGGCTGTAAAAAAAAAGTCAATCATAAATGACATCTTAAAAGATTTTCTTTTGTTTTCCCTTTAATAATCTTCTTTTCCATTATATTCAATGAGCTTAGCCCCTAAAAATACTTTTTTTTTAAATTAATATAATTTTGATTCCTCTTCAAAACTGTCTATCTATATCTTAATTTAATTGGAGACGAATGAAAACAGCCAAAAATTGAACTGGACCAACATTTCATATAATTTTGTAAACTAACTTAAGTACCAGGTCAAAGTAGAGGAAACTAACCGTATTGTGGACTTTGCCAGAGTATTTGTTCTAAAACATCTGACTGTACTAATATTTGTAATGTGCTATCTGTACAGTCAAAAATAAAGGGTGTTAAATGATTCTAAGCTATACAACCAAGTTTAAAGATTCTCATTAAAGTAATAATGGATCGGGCGCCCCCCCCCCCCCCCCCC
>CABFVX010000502.1:132428-151190 GCA_902151425.1 Timema shepardi | reverse complement strand
AAAACGACAATGCATAAGGTTTCAAATTATCCAAAGATTTCCTTCTAAAATTCATATTAAATGTGTTTTTTTTTACCATTTATTTAAATAGAGATTTCATGAAGAATCATGGCAGGTTCAAACTAACCAATTTTTCAAACTAACCGACGTCGAAATAGCCCAATCCTACTATAATTTGATTCATTGATCTGTAAACTGAGGAAAGAAATGATTTCACATCTGCCCTAAGTTGTTTGATTAAATCTATGGCTACGAGCTCGAAGCAACGTGCCAAAGTACACGCTGATAGTTGGACCAAATCAATAGCAGCCAGTATTTTTTCTTTATTTTTGAATTCTGCAAATCATTCTAAGTATCTAACAGCTTGGATCTGCTGTTGATGTCAGTCTCTATATATATATATATATAGATANATATATATATATATATATATATATATATATATATAGATATATATATATATATATATATATATATATAGATATATATATATCTCTTCGTTTGCTTATTTAAGGGCCCAGACATTTATGAACTTAGAATTATCAAAAACTTATAATGAATGCACATGATTAGATCCAACACACACTTTACAAATGTGAACTCTCGCATCCTGATAAATATAATATTGAATTACAAATCTCTGCTTCAAAAGTAATAGCTAACCTCTTCCTGCTTAATTGCAGTGTCTCAATAGGAATGTGTATTTACAATCATACAAGCAAAGCGGCACAAAGTTCCTTGCCCCCATTATCTTATCATTCAGACAACAATATTCTGCAAAATTGTATGTTTGATTAGCGATGCATTTAGAAAATATCAATAGTATTTAAAAATATACCTATTTAAGATATATGACTAAAAGTAACCAAAGAAAGATATAAAAAAATGTTTCCATGACTAGAATTTATGTGCACATGAGCATTGTCTGTAATGAAGCAATAAAAAAGATGACATGTCATCAAAATCCAGGCCCTGATTATTATACAAAGACAAGAACACACTAACATTACCGATTATGGCCGTTCAAAGTTATTTTTGTCATTCTCAAATGAAGTATTTGATAGTTTTTGAAAATTTAGAGAAGAGTCAAAGATTGACTTTTAACTACAACGTAGTTTTGTTGCGTGATCAACAGGAACTTGACTAGTCGTTGCGCGGGAGGGTGGTAATAATACCTGTCCGCTGTGATGCAGCATAGCGCACCAGGTCCTGGCGGGCATCAGACTGGTGTCGGCAATGCACAGCACCTTGCCCTTCTTGCCGGCTCCTAAGGCACGCTCCGACATGTATCCATCAGGAAACACGTCTACCACCACCACAGAGTTCTTGTCCCCGCCCAGGAGCCAGTCTTGGGGGTGGCTCAAGATGTAGTTCTGCACCACATCCAGGCAGCGCTCGTACACGCGCTTCACTATGTGGTTCTTCAAGTCTAGCGCAAACAAGTGGCACATTATTATAAAATGATTCATATCATTCATAAATTTGATTATAAATTAACTATTACATAAGGTTTTTTTTAATACTTCAAAACATATTTAAATATTAATAATAATAATATTTAGCACCGCGTCTTACTACCCGTTCAGGTTATATGCTTTAAGTACTAATTACGCTAATGGATTAGGAATTGGGAAGGATGAATTAGAGGTAGTGAACCCGCATTTGCGTGGAGGGAGAGTGGAAAACCATTTAAGAAACCCCCCCCCAGTTCACCCGACCGAGATTCGAAACTCGATCTCCCCATCCTCAGCAGTCGAGCTCAACACTACTAGCGCGTTAGCCAACTACGCGGGTATTAATTAATAAGGTTAGTGCCCATCATAACAAACTACAAATTATCCATAAGAGCCTAATTTTTTTGTAAAGTTAACTTTTAAAAATTAAGGCTATTTTGGCACACAGCTCCATTAGCTTCACAAGCACAATGCAAAGCTTAGAAACTTTTAACCCAGTACATTATTCTTAAATCACTTAACTACCCAGCTCAACAACAGGAATCTAAATGACTTAACAAAACAAATTCCTAGCCATATTCAATTATTTTAGCCACCTCCAAGAGATACAACAAGAATTCTCTGTAATAAGCATCACTAAGAACCCTTTCACACTGTCACTAGAGGCGAGTATCTTTTTTAAAATTCGCTCACACATTTTGTAGCCATTTTGGGTTTTCTAGTGAATGTAAATGGATTGCAATCGGAAGGTTCTTGTTTTATATAAAGTTTTACTTAGGAAGGCAAAGGTGCAACAAGAAAGAATGGGAGCACCTTCCCTCTAGCAGAAAATAACTTAGTTTGGAGCATTCTCACACTTGTATTATGAATAGTTGTTTTTTTAAACTTTTCTCACATGTCTGGTATTCTCAAAGTCCTGATGTAGTTCAAGGAAAATACCTCGCCACCCTTTGGTTGCTATTGTTCACAATCCGTATTCCTCTTATAGTCTTGTCACATTAAACAGGCCTATCGGAAACTTAACACCATTATATGTGCTAAAGCTATTCCGGGCTCCATTCAAAACCTTATATTATTATTATTAGCACCGCGTCTTACTACCCGTTCGGGTTATACGCACTTACTCTACTGTGTAATGGTAGGGTGATTGTCAGATGAAATGGAGGACCTAAAGTTTAACGTGGAATCCGAACCACGGTGGAGGCCTGACATTCCCCACATTCACAAGATGTCTTGTCAGAGGTGAAGGAAGGGTTTGGTAATCAGATAAATCTGTGCCGGGACCGAGGATTGAACCCCGGCCGCCAGCACAGAAGTCTGACACCTTACCCCTAGACCGCCAGGTCACCTACCAAAACCTTATAATTTAATAAAATAATAGAAATTATAAAAGTACAAAATGCTTCCCCCTCACACCAAGTGTAAATTGAGCCTGAGCGCAGGAAGAAACAGCCCACGTGTGAAAGCCTCCATAAGAGCCAATGGTCTGTAGTTGATGTTTGTCCTGTCGCTAGGAGCCAAACGAAAAACACAGGCGGGTGATTTTTCTACCCACGCAAACAAGCGGGTCTGCTTCATGTGAAAGGATACCTTTAAACAATCAGACTTTATTTCTAACAATATCGCTCCTGGCGACGGTGGCAAAGTTCAACCTGCTACGTGTGAAAGAGCTCTAAGCCACAAGGCCAAACTATCAGCAGGTGTCAGGTTCAAATAAACAGGATGACAAAAAAATAATAAGTAAGCTCACTAAGGTGTTTGCAAGTGACATCGACAGGCGTCTGCTCACACCAGCCCACAATGGCCTGTATGGCGGCCTTGAGCTCGCACTTGATGTTGACGAAGAAGGAGCCATCCCTGATTGACACCTTCTTGGGGCAGTCGAAGCAGGACCAGTTATACTTGTCAACAATGCGGGCCTTGCTCCACTTCATGGTGCCGACGCCGTGGCACTCGGGGTTATTGCAGCGCACCCCCCGACGCAGGAGGCCCATTTGTTTCATCCACTCGCACAGCTCACCTTCGTGGCCTGATTGGAGCATCGGTCGAATCACAGTGTGAAAGTACTCTCGCTCTCTGTGAAACATTCGTGTGATACAAGAGCTTTGCAACATAACCACATTAACAATTGTGTCTCACTAAATCTCTCCTTCCTGAGCAACTTTTCATCCTAACTTTTATTACTTCATGCAGCAAAATCTTCTTTTGGTTGCAAATTTTTTTTCTCTCCCTGATGTTATTTAAATAACTTTCCTAGGTAAACATGGAATTTATTTTTCTGTCAAAAATAGATTGCTAGGTTAACATTTCTTATATAAAATTTGATGAACCACAGACTAACATTATTATCAGATAGGACATATTTAACCTAAAGTCCTAATGTTGAGTCAAAACACAGCAATAACCATTACAATTTAATCTTTTTGGTTTCTAATGTGCTTTATAATAAGATCTCCAAAGCTGTTAGATTAGTTTTTCACTTATTTAATGGATTTACTTTAATTTATATTTTTCCAGTAAAATCAATTTTTTTAGGTACTATACCTATACTATCAAAGATTGTGTGATGACTGGTGATATATTTTTTTAAATTCTCGCAATAAAATTTGACCGTAAATAAATATTTTCATTAGTGCTACTAAACAAAAGTAATTCAAGACTTACTCTGGTGAAAGGACACAAACTAAACGAAAATACACCTTTTCTTTTTTTAGGGGCCTCTATCACTATATTTATATATTTCATCGTTATCAATACACAAACAAGAGAGTGAATCAAAGAGCTCTAATAGGTACCTACAACACTGTACAGTTTGATAATTTTGAATAGTTACACGACTAAGACAAAACTCTCTAAGATCACAAGAGAAACATAAGACACGTAAATAGTGACTAACATTGTGAGGTGAGTCTTTGAGCCTGTGTGTTATCATCATCATCATCATCATCATCATCATCTGTCTCCAGCCTGTGGCCGGGTTTGTTTAGTAAAATGCCCCCCATCTCCCTCTGTTCCTCCACCATTCTTCCTCCTACACTATCTTCCACTATCCTCCTCTCACATGCACACCTGCCGCTATCTCTTCCTCCTACACTATCTTCCAATATCCTCCTCTCACACACACACCTGCTGCTATCTCTTCCTCCTACACTATCTTCCACTATCCTCCTCTCACATGCACACCTGCTGCTATCTCTTCCTCCTACACTATCTTCCAATATCCTCCTCTAACATGCACACCTGCTGCTATCTCTTCCTCCTACACTACCTTCCACTATCCTCCTCTCACATGCACACCTGCTGCTATCTCTTCCACCTACACTACCTTCCACTATCCTCCTCTCACATGCACACCTGCCGCTATCACTTCCTCCTACACTACCTTCCAATATCCTCCTCTCACATGCACACCTGCTGCTATCTCTTCCTCCTACACTACCTTCCAATATCCTCCTCTCACATGCACACCTGCTGCTATCTCTTCCTCCTACACTACCTTCCAATATCCTCCTCTCACATGCACACCTGCTGCTATCTCTTCCTCCTACACTACCTTCCACTATCTTCCTCTCACATGCACACCTGCTGCTATCTCTTCCTCCTATACTCTCTTCCAATATCCTCCTCTCACATGCACACCCGCTGCTATCTCTTCCTCCTACACTACCTTCCAATATCCTCCTCTCACATGCACACCTGCTGCTATCTCTTCCTCCTACACTATCTTCCAATATCCTCCTCTCACATGCACACCTGCTGCTATCTCTTCCTCCTATCTCTTTTTGGTCTTCCTTGCGGTCTCATCCATACACACTTCATATTCATTAGTCTTCCTGGAATCCTCTCCCCTTGCATCCTCATTACGTGTCCATACCATCTCATCCTAGCTTCTTCTACTATCTCATGTACCCCAACTCTAGACCTTACATCTTCAATCCTAATCCTGTCTCTTCTGGTGACAGCTAGCATGCTCCTCAAAAACTTCATTCTCATGGCCTCCACTTTCTTTGTTTTTATTTTATACAAAGCCCAAGTTTCCGCTGCATACGCTACTAAGGATATGAAGTATGCTCTATACGCACTTCCTTACACTTTAGGGCCATTTCTCTTTTCCATAGTAGGTCTCTTACACAAATTTAGAAAACCTCTCCCTGTTGTCCTAGTCTCACATATCTTCTCTGCTGCCCCCTTTTGCCTCAATCAATCTACCCAGATAATTCCCATTCTTTGCTTCTTTCAAATCTACTTCATCCAGTTCTATCACCTTTCTTGGACTTGTCCTCTGCCTTGTCACCACCATCACTTCACTTTTCGCCATACTAAATTTTCACCTTCTCATTCCATTCCTGCAGCTGTTTCTGTACTTCCTCTCCCCCCCCCCTCTCATCCATACCATCAAATCATCTGCAAACATCATTGCTTTCATTTTCTCCTCACCCAATTTCCCTGTCACTCTATTTATTATCATTTCCATCACCAATACAAATAGTAATGGTGAGAGGGCACTTCCCTGCTTTATTTCGTTTTTTAATCAGAACCACTCTGTCCACTCTCTTTCATTCTTTATACAACTCACATTATTATCATACATATTTCTTACTCTCATTGCCCCTCCTCTTTCTACTCCAACCTCCTCTATTGCTTTCTATACTTTCTTTCTATCCACACTATCATTGGCTTTTTCTGCATCCATAAATGCCATTAACAGATCCTTTCCAAACTCTTTTCCACAAATATTACATCTATCATCGACCTCTTCTCTCTGAGCCCATGTTGCTCCTCACTCCATTTTCCCTCCACACTCATGCTCCTACTTCTACTTTCCAAACTCTTTTCGTACATTTTCACACAATGACACATCAGTGTTATGCCTATATGATTTTCACATTTCTTCTTATACCCTTTCTTGAATATTGGTAAAATAATACCTTTTGTCCCATCCTCTGGCACGTTCTTCTCTCTCCACGATACCCTTACTACTCTGTACTACCAATCTAGACCCATTTCTCCTGCTACTGTTATCGTTTCCACCGTGAGTTTGTCCACTCCTGGTGACTTTCCCTTCCTCAATCCTTTTCAAAGCCCTTTCTTTTACCTTCTTCCAGGTTAGGATTGCTACATCCTCCTCCATCTCTTCGTCCATTTCCTTCTCTTCTTATTCCTCCCGTACCAATCCTTCCCCCTCTGGGTTCAACAATCTCTCAAAATATGATTTACACAGCTTCTTTACCTCCTCATCCCTCTTCATTATTCTTCCTTTTTCATCCCCCATTCGGACCTCTTTCCTATTTTACCTCCTTTGGCTCACTTGACTATACAATATCTTCTTGCTCCCTTCCACATCAATCTGTAGCCCCTTAGTCTACTCGTCCATCCATGTTTTTCTCCCTTCTCTTACTATCTTCTTTGCATTTCTCTTTTTCTTCCTATCCTTATACTTTGTCTCTCTTGTTCTTTTTGTGAACCATTCTATAAAGGCTTTGTTGCTGGCATTCACTGCTTTTCAACTTTTCCTTATATCTTCTCTTTCCACTAGTTCTTCCGCATATCTCCTCTGCCGCTTTTACCACACGCATGCACTTTTTGAACCTTTGCCCCTCCTCTTCTCCTTTTATGTTATCATTTAGTAATGCTGCTCTTACTCTGGCTTGAAAGCTCACTCTCTCCTCCACTTGGCTTATCTTCCATATCCTTATCCTATTTTCCTGCTTCACTATCTCCTCCAGCCTTTCATGTTGGGGACTAATAGTCTTATGGTCCCCATCCAAAGACACACTTGGCAGGACCTTAATGTTCATTGCGCACGCCTTTGCTTCTCTATCTAATATAAAATAGTCAATTAAGGATTTTTTTTCTCCCCATTCCAGTTGAAGCGCGTTACATTATGAGTATCCCTGCTTTTCTTAAACCAACTATTTCCCACTTTTAATCCATTTCTTGAGCACAGCTCCATTTCTTTCTCCCCATCCATTAGCTCCCAGTATCGGTTCAAAACCTCTTCTATCCTTCCCAACATCGGCATTTAAGTCCCCCATCACCGCTTGCCTTTCCTTTCCCAGGTGTCTTTCCGGTTCTTCTTCTTCTTCATTTTCTTTCTCCTCCAAATTGTATCTAACTTGAGGGGCATATACCTGCAGTACTTCTAACTGCTTTCCTTTCTCTGTGATTACCATTTTCATTATATTGTAATTTATTCTCTCCATCTCTACTTCCCAGCCTATCCTCATTACAAACCCAACTCCATTTCTCCTTCCTTATCATTCCCCATCCAATGTAGTGTATATCCTTTTCTTAATTCTATCCCTCCACTTTGTCTCACTCTAAGCACATCCTGCTTCCTTTCCTCCATTAGATCCACAATCTCTTCCACCCCTCCTAACCATAGCTTGTTGTTGTCTTTCAAGTTTCCTGTCTGGCATTTTACTTTATAAACATATTTTCCTATATAAAAATTAAATTGTTTATTTAGTCAATAATATTTGAAATTTTAATCTATTCACATATTAAAAGGAACTTAAGTTTTGTTAGTGGGTATCCTAATAATAATTTTAGACATTAATTTGGGATTTATTATATGTTAGGTCATCTAACTTTTGCGTATGGGTGTGGAATTTGTAAGGTGAGTGGTTTATTTAGGATGGGTACGTTTGTGAGCAAACATTGTATATTTTAATTTCATAAGATATTCAAGATTTCTGGAATAGTATGAAGTGAGGGTAAGATTTTTGTTTGTTTGTTTTGTTTTTCAGTGTCAAGTTTTAAGAAATATAATTTTTTTCCAGCATCTATACAAACAACAAAATTCTGAAGTGTTTGATTATAGCGAAAACAAACCCTGACAAAAAAATTCCAAACCATAAAAACAAATATTCTAAGACTCACCTAAATGAACAGGTAATTTTCCGCCATATGCTATAGCAACGCATGGAACAGAACGTTCGGTGTGTTAGCGAAACTTTCGTAGAACAGTTAATTATTATTATTATTATTATTATTATTAGCACCGCGTCTTACTACCCGTTCGGGCTATACGCACTTACGCTAATGTGTGATGGTAGGGTGATTGTGAGATGAAATGGAGGACCTACAGTTTAACGTGGGATCCGAACCACGGTGGATGTCTGGCATTCCCCACATTCACAAGATGTCTTGTCAGAGGTGAAGGAAGGGTTTGGTAATCAGATAAATTTTTGCCAGGACCGAGGATTGAACCCCGGACGCCAGCACAGAAGTCCGACACCTTACCTCTAGACCCCCAGGTCACCATAGAACAGTTAAGAACAGTTAAGATGCCATATTAGATTGGTGATTTTACATATTTATTAATACACATTAAGGTGCAATGGAAGGGGACGTGAGAAAAAGCCTGTGTGTCTGTAATTTTTACGGCAAAGTATTTTTTTTTTTGAAAAACTAAATCAAATATTTCTTCAGTACAAACATAGAATTTAATTTTCTTCACACGGTGACCTCAACATTTTTTGAATATCTTTCAAGAGTGTCCTGGAATTTAATGACAACTTTTTCTCTTCATTTAAAAAGTTTGTTGGATAATACCGCCATGCTCATGACAGATATTCAACAATTGGCGATATCAACATGTGAAGAAAATTAAACTTTATGTTTGTACTGGAGCAATATTTTATTTATTTAGGCAAAAAAAAAGTTTTTCAATAAAGAGTGCAAAAATACTGGACTTTTTTTGCGTACCCCTTTTATTCCACCTTAAGCTCTACAGTTTTCTTTTTTTAAGTGATTAACTAGTGTTTTAATATCTTTTGGCCTAAAAAAAAAGCTTTGAATGTCCTTCAACAAATCAGCCCGAAGTAGATGGTCACACATTTCAACTGTACTGCGCCCAAACATCTCAAATGTGTATGAAATATTTAGGTGCGTGATAGTGCTTTTTTTATGCAGAATAATGTTTTCACTAAAAACACAACAAAACTTCACCTAATCTTTCATGTGTGAATAAAGAGAGTTTTGATTAGGGCCTAATCAGGCCTATCTTTGGGACCTGCGCTTAAAAATATGTTACCAATTAGAGTTTTATAAGATATTTTTAAATGATTTAGAAATTTTTTATCGCGTTTGTTTTGCTATAATAGGAAACTTGAGAATCTTATTGTGTATATGGGTGCTATTAAACATTTAATTTGTCATAATTTGGGTTTGCTAAAAAGAATATATGTCAGATTGGGGTATTAGTCTACGTTCTAAACTGATTTTTGGGCGTATAGATCAGTTTATGTGTTAAGCTAAAGACATTCATGAAATATCTCATTTTAACATTTTTCCAGCCACGCTACAGAATATAGCTAACAGATGTCCTGTGAATTATGTGAGTTAGGTACTTTTATTTCATGTATGATATATTTTAAAAGTACTATCCCTTTCACTTTTTGAATTGCAATTTATGATAGCGTTTTAATTTAAACAAGCACCCCAAAGAAATGTATTTTATTAAAATGCTTTCCTCCTAGCATGTTTAAAGTAAAGAAAGTTAACGAGATCTATATTTTTAAATCATGATCAAGTATTAGACTAGGCCTACTTGATATACCATATTTATATAATGATATATTGTGACTCCATGTAGGCCTTCTATAACTGTTTGTCAATGTGTGTTACCCTCAAATAGTCCCAGATTTAACTCTCGTATGAACTACTGTTAATAAACCTTAGCTGTATGGACTAAGTAGGAATTCCTAAACTGTAAATAAATAGAGTGAATTAGCAATCCCAATGTTTGTGACATTAAACCCACAACTAAAACAAATTAATCAAAATAGTCAAGTAGAGTAGCCTAAATATCTTTAAATATTTAAGTATTCTATTTCTCTAAGTATCTTGATGAGAATAAACAAGACATCAAGTATACTTCCTGAACCTATGATACATTATTGTAATGATGATTATCAAAGTTGAAATTTGGGTAAAGGTAAATTAAGATTTATTGAAAAAGAGTTACAAAATCACCATATGGAAACTAGGTTACTTTGATGTATTTTATCAAGCATAAAACCTTAGTTGTGAAGTAAGGCGTAGCCTACTTTACTTACTTTTCAGTTTCCTTATCCGACGCCAAATCCTCGTTGTTAAAGTCAACATTTTCATGAAATTGTTCAATCATTTTGTTTTGATGAACGTAACTGTAAATAAATGTATTTAATAAACCAAATCGAACGTCAAAATAAGATAAACAAAATAGTAAAACAAAGTGTCCTACTTAAAGGATAGTTGTTGCCATACTTGATTATCACGCCTCTCTCGGCAGGAGCTTTAATATTTTAATAAATCCCCATGATAAAATTTTATAGGTACAAAAACGCAAATTATTCTTGCTTCCTTCTGAAGGAATTGGGTTTGCACACTTTATAAATTTAGAATATTATAAAAGAGGATATTAAAGGTGGGGTTTTGTAGGTGAATCTTTTTTACATGTTGGATGTTATTTAACTTTATAAATAAAATATTTGTTTATGTTAGTAATTAAAACATGAATTTTAAAAAATAGCATATAATACTATTACTTCATTTTTTATTTTCACGTACTCGATTAAAATACTACCGATTTTAGCTTAATAGAATATTTTTTATTAACGTGTAAATACTAATTAAATATGATTAAAATATTGGTGGTAAAACTATACATACATTATTAATGTGTGTTTAGGTTGGGTTTATATTCATGTACAACGCATAGATGATAGTAAATAGTGCGTATCGTATAGCCCATGTGTAAAAATCGTATATGGGCCACTAATTTTGAAACATACGAGTAGCAATTTACTATCATGTTTCTCTCATCACCCACACAATCTCGCAAATCCCTAATTTTGAAACTACTGCGCTGCGAAAACTGACGTCAAACAATCGAATAGCGAGCAGATTCTACTCGCCAGCCTCACACCACGCGAGACAGGGCTTGTCTATCGAGTAGCGCATAACATAGCAAAATGGATACTATCCCCCTATTCGGTTGCAAGTTTCTAACAGTAATTTTGTTTAAATAAACCTACCATTGTATAAAATAGATCTACAGAATAACAAAATATAATTGTTAAAAAATATTAAAAATTTACTGTAGGGACATAATTATTTATTAAAAAAGAAAATTTTACTGTACAATAATCGTGGCCCATATTTTTATGTCACCTGAATCACGTATTTACTAGCACACTAGGGCTATTCACATATTTACGCAATGGTGTAAGAAAGCAAAATGTAGAATTTAGAGGAAATGTACTCTCATTTGCGTGGAGGAAGAATCAGAAACAATTTATTTCAACTCCTCCTCAACTCAGTACACTTGATTGGAATTTGAACCCGGTCTCCCCGTCACCAACAGTTCAGTCTATTGTCTGAATCATTCGATTACCAATGTGGGCTACAGTGCAGTTATCGAGTGAACAAAGCAAATCTCATTATTGGATGCTTGTATTTTATAAGTTTAATCTAATGACATAATCAAACTTTATTTATTTGTTGAGTTAATTAATTAGTTATTCTTATTAAAATAAATACTATTTTTATACTATTATATTTTAACCATCGAACGTCAAAAGTTTTGAGAGCCGCATTGATTAAATAAATAGGTAGCCTCTATATATACTTTTTATAAAACTTGAGTTTTTTATTTTATTAAAAGCCAAAGTATGTTAACATTAAGGCCTAATATATTTATTAGACTAATTAATCACTTTGGAAAATTCTTAATGCCCTTCAAAATACTGGAAATCTGAGATAGCCACCGCCAAAATAAAAGATGGCCACATCTATACCTTATAGACAGAGGTGAGCGCCATTGATATATATATATAACATAACTGGATGGACACCTACAGCTAAAATGTTCAAGCTGTAGTCGTCATACCCTTGTGTAAGGGAGAAGGAATCTTTCAGATATTTATTTATCTCTTACACGCATACAAGGAAACATGTCATTTCGACATAATTCGCTAAAAAAATTTAGTGAATATATTAGATATATCAATATATGATTGATTAAACGAAAAGCATAACTTAAGTTCAACACTCAAAACCCATTTCTTTAAATAAGTCAATCTAGGCTAAAATATTAATACTTCCTACAAGACCATTAGCTAATCGATCGTTTGAACGTAATACTTCTACACAAAGTTTGTCATTCGAACAAAAGTAACCAGGTTTTTGGCAACCTTATTTCATTACAGTTATCAAACATGAATATAATATGGTTTCTGAAAGCAATATACAAACTGAGAGCCAACTTTAAATGTATTGTAATATATTAATACTTCCTACAAGCCTCATGACCTAAATGATAGTTTGAATGTAAAACTACTTCACAAAGTTTGTTATGTAATTAAGTTTTACGCTACCTTATTTCATTTAATTAGTGAATTTTAAATATAATATGGTTTCTGAAAGCAATAGGCAATACAAGCAGCTAAGAGCCAACTTTATTATATTGTAATGTAGTAATACTTCATACAAACCTATCAGCTACATGATAATTTGAATGTAAAACTACTACACAAAGTTGATCATTCAAACGAATGTAATTAAGTTTGAAGCTATCTTTTTTTCATTTTAGATATCGAACTTTGAATATATTGTAGTCTTGGTCGAATGTAAACAACATGGGATTTAACTCCATATCTTAATAAATGAAATATTTCATTCTTATTTATACAATATCACCTTTAAAACTGAATTGTATATCCTTTAATGTAAATGTGTCTTCAGTCAAGTGGAGTATAACACTTCACTTAAGTTTTTTTAAATACTTTTAGTCATGAAACTCACGTTTTGGCACAAGAACATTGAAATAAACCATTAATTTATCCCCTCGCTAGCAAGCAGACAAAAAAATTAGCGTCACGATTCGGTTCGTTGCAAGCGGTATGTTTATGTCCATCCAGTATAACATAGAGCTCACTGGACGCGGTGCTAATAATAAGAATATTCCTATTGTTCGCACAACTCTGTTTTCATACCCTCCCAGTTCCTTTTTATTTTGATACACGAGGTCATACCTTCCTTTTCTTTACATTTCAATAACCTCATAATTAGGCCCTAATGACCGCAGTGTGTCGATGGGCCTCTAAACCCCAATAATAATAATAATAATAATAATAATAACCTCATCACATGTCTTCTCTATATAGTTCCTTTTTATTTTGATACATGAGGTCATACCTTCCTTTTATTTACATTTCAATAACCTCATCACATGTCTTCTCTATATAGTATTTCCTCACTCTGTATGTTTCTCTATGTAGTCTTTCCTCACTTTGTTTGTTTCTTAACTCGTTGCTTAGCTTCATATTTCTTTCTTTGTTGACGTTTTTCCATTTCCTTCTTTCTTCCATTTTCTGAAAATTTCTGTTGTTACCCGGGGCTTTCGTGCAGTCCTATTCACTTTTATAACATTGTTATTAATGCACCCTAAAAAAATCTTAACACTATTCTTTTTCCCTTCCACACTTATACTCTTTTTTGTCAACTCACTTAAATTTGTTCTAATGAATTTTTCACAATGCCACTCTTCTTAATTTTTCAAAGTCCCACTTTAGTTTTCTCTTGCTCGTTTTCCCGATCTTTTTCAGTCTTGTTTCAATGTTCACCGAATGTGGTCCGAATCGAAGTCGGCACTTGGCAATCTCTTCACATCCTTCACTACATTATTAAATCCCGTTTTGACACGGATGTAATCTAGTTGGTACCTGCTGATGTCTCCTGGGCTCTTCCATGTGTATAGTTTTGTCTTCCGTTTCTTTAACCAGGTGTTTGTCACCATCAGGTCATTCCACTGGCAGAATTCGATGAGTGTCTGCCCTCTGTTGTTTCTCTTCCCTTCTGCTTCCGTCCTTCTCCTACCACACTGTTCCAATCACCCAAGATGATGGTCCTCCCTTTCCTTCCTTTTTCATAATTTGAAAAAATAGATTATGTTCTTCGCAGAAAAATAACCAAGGACCAAGGATCGTCGTGCCGAGAAGAAGAATGGAGGTACATTGCGAGCGCCCCACAATTCCTTACTTGCAGGATATCCAGGACGAAGGACGACCAACCTGAGGATCACAGAGAAGTATTGGTGGCCGACAAGGAGGAGGAAGGACATAGATACGTGTGTAAGTAAATGTGGTAGGGTCAATGGAAGGACCTTGAGAGGACTTATATAAACCAATTAGTAGAATTACCTAAAGTTAAATATTCTTTCAAGAGGATTGGAGTGGATATACTAGGAACTCTAAATAAAACTGTTGATGATAAAAAAAAAGAAGAAGATTATTTTATACAATTTTTATAGATATTTGCTGAAGGTACCCTTAGACGACCGGAGAGCAGAATCCGTCGCAAGAGCTTTACTCACAGAGTGGATTCATAAGTTTGGAGTTATGGGTAGTATAATCCCAAATCATGGTAGTACTTTTATGTGGGATTTATTGACGCAGCTGTGTAAATTTTTGAAAATTAAAATGTTATGAACAACATCAAGATATCCCGAGAGAAACGGATGAACCAAGCGAGTTCATCAAACTATTTGTAACAATACAATGCCTTGTATTGCACAATTGCTCCCAACCTAACCTAATATCACTAATAAAATTGCCAAGAGACGTACTACCCACCCCCAGAAATAACCTCCAAAAAAACCTATAATAGTATTCTTCTCTATTATAGCCCTATCTAGCCCCAACCATTATTCAAAGCAAACATTCAGAAAAATCCATTATAAACAGTGAAGTTAAGTAACTGTTCAAACGTACCTTCGTCCAGATTCCCTGGCTACGCCGCTGGCGAGTCAAACGCACTAATAAACAAGAGTTGGGCAACAACATCTCGAAGAACGGCTCGACGGTCTACTCCACCCGATCATTGGAAATAAACTAGCCGATGTTTACTTGACCTCCCTCTGCCAAATCAACTGACCCTGGTTTGCCGTCTGGCGGAGGGATATGAAAATGCCACGCCGAACTTTCAAGCTTGCACATTGGTAGAGAAATAGAATACTGCCGAGCTACAACGACGCGTCCAATCAGCGGCTGGGAAAACCTACCAAGTTGTGTCAGAATGACGTAATGGACTATTTGGGCGTAACTGAGTTGGAAGTGTAAACCCCTCCCCTTTGTATCCGTGTTTCTAGGCTCATTATAAAGAGGTTGGTAAATTGTATACGAATGTTCACTCACTTTTAGCCATCACTGCTCGTCGGTTAGGGGTAGGGAGCAGGATGCGTGCTTATTTGTAAAAATGTAACAAAAATACGAAGGTTCACTTTAGTCATCACTGCTCATCGGTCAGGGGTAGGGAGCAGGATGCATATTTTCTTGTAAAAATGTAATGGTAATGTAAAGTTCACGTTGGCTATCACTGCTCGTCAGTCAGATGTAGGAAGCAGGATAGATTGTTTTTTTGTAAATATGTAAAGTAAATGTTAACTTCACTTTAACTATCACTACTCGTAAGATTGTTAATTGTAAATATGTAGGATCATTTTTGAAAGTTGTTTTGCCGCAATATAAATGTAACTGTTAGAAAATAACGTTAAATGTAGAATCTAAGAAATGAACTTTATCCTTGTTTATGTTATGTTCGTTTTACAAGAGTTATTTAGGTCACGAAAGAGGGGCCTACATATATTAGCCGACATAATATTTAACGTAAATGCTAATTGCGTTAGACTTAGTAATTTTTTTGGTTTTCTTTGATAACCTTATGTTGGGATCAAGTTAATTTAACTTTAAAATATATTTGTAAAATATTGAATTTACGTGAAGTTTAGTTGAGTTCGGTATGTCATGAGAACATAGGTAAAACTTGTTGTTAATTTATTCTTTGAAAGACCTTAAGTCCTGTTTTTTGGTTATGAGCAACCAGTAACAACGTTATGTTTGAAGGACCTTAAGTCCGACGCAAGTATATCAATGTTTTCTTTCAGAATAGTAGCTATAGGATGTTTTAAAATAAGGCCGTCCTTTCCGTGTTTTGTTAATATTTTTGGCAATAAAAGAATATTTTGTTATAAACTTTTTCTATTTACTGTTGATATTTTCCTTGTATTGTTTCATCCTCTCTATCCTATAGTTTAGGGGCCTTGTCTATAGGATTGGCTGAGGGTGTAATATATTATTAGGATGTCGAGATATTTCCTGAATCCCAATCAGAACTATTGGTACTTACCTTTCATAGTAACGACATATAGCAACAAATTACATTGCAGTACACAAAAATCACCGTATGATTTATAAACACACCCCTAGACATTAGGAGATTTCCAGATGATATTAGGAACCCAAAGGAAGAGGATTTAGCCGCTCATTTACACAATATTTGAAGGGGAAAAAAAAGTGTCTAAGATCAATAATGATTAATTTTTAATACGCGCAGCTCAACATGATAAATTTGTCAAGGAGACCAAATACCAGATGGGAGAATGACGTATCTCACAAATGTTGTGTTGAAGAAAGGGCAAGTTAAGAAATTTAAGACGAAGTTTACCTGTTCTTATCAAATTTTGGAAGTGCCAAATAAAATCACTTTCAAACTATAATTACCTACACGGTCATTAGTGGTAAACGTACAAAATTTTAAGCCATTTGTATTTAAGGGTTTCCAACCAGTATTCCAGGCCAAAAAGGACACCGACCTGAAGGGAAACTTAGGTATCCCGGTCTAATATATATTTTCTCTTCATTTTTCACGCTTAATTACAAAATTTTAAGGAAAAAATGTTAATTTTTTTTTATTACATCTTGGTCGCATGCAAATGTGTTAGTGTACAGCCCTACAGTTCTATATTATACAATCTGCTTTGCAGTAGGGATGGGAAAAACTGCTCCTTTAGTGGAGCAGCAGCAATCTGTTACTGCTCCACCACTGGACCTGTTCCTTTTGGTCACAGTGACAGTATTCGTACCTACTGCCAGCCTAGTTTTTTTTTAGCACCGCGTCTACTGCCCGTTCGGGTTTTACGCATTTATGCCAATTACGCCAATGTGCTAGGGATGAAGATGGTTGATTTTAGAGGAAGTGCACCCACATTTGTTTGGAATGAGAGTTGAAAACGTTTAAGAAAAAATCACCGTCAATGCACCCAACTGGAATAGAACCTCAATCTCCCTGTCATTGGCAGTCCTAGTGCGAGAGTGAAGCCAGAGACCAGAGGCTGGCAACCTTTTTAATATTGTGGGCTTTATGGGTTTTAAAAAATGTTTGGCTAATTTTGAAAAAAGTATAGCCAAAAAAAAGTTCAATTTTACATTTCCCCATTAGTAATTAGCTATTAAGTCCATTTTTTGAACAAATTGTTTGTTTGCTAAATATTTTGTGGGCCAGATAAAATCAGTCAGTCAGTAGATTGCTGACCCTTGCCCTGAATAATTTGATCACCAAGCAGGTCCTTTCAATGTCACTCGTCAACGTAAAAATGTATTGTGAGAATATATTACATACTGTGCTTGTATTGTGGAAATAATGTTTTGTACTGCGAAATATGTAAGGTTGCGCCGGACCTGAGATCAGGGCTGTGACAAGAACATAAAGCATTCACTTACTTTCTAATATACGACTGCTCCAAAAATACCCGGATTATAAAGGAACAAGGTTGCCCCGGACTTGTTACAGCGCTATCCTAATCCTAACAAGTAAGTTATCCTATTCATCCAGCCATGAAATAGGATAATCCTAATCTTTAACATCTAACTGGAAGTTTTACTCTATACATCTTTAACATCTAACTGGAAGTTTTACTCTATACAACTTTAACATCTAACTGGAAGTTTTACTCTATACATCTTTAACATCTAACTGGAAGTTTTACTCTATACATCTTTAACATCTAACTGGAAGTTTTACTCTATACATCTTTAACATCTAACTGGAAGTTTTACTCTATACATCTTTAACATCTAACTGGAAGTTTTACTCTATACATCTTTAACATCTAACTGGAAGTTTTACTCTATACATCTTTAACATCTAACTGGAAGTTTTACTCTATACATCTTTAACATCTAACTGGAAGTTTTACTCTATACATCTTTAACATCTAACTGGAAGTTTTACTCTATACATCTTTAACATCTAACTGGAAGTTTTACTCTATACATCTTTAACATCTAACTGGAAGTTTTACTCTATACATCTTTAACATCTAACTGGAAGTTTTACTCTATACATCTTTAACATCTAACTGGAAGTTTTACTCTATACATCTTTAACATCTAACTGGAAGTTTTACTCTATACATCTTTAACATCTAACTGGAAGTTTTACTCTATACATCTTTAACATCTAACTGGAAGTTTTACTCTATACA
>CABFVX010000502.1:100591-123685 GCA_902151425.1 Timema shepardi | reverse complement strand
CCCCCCCCAAGTTTTTAATTTTGTAAATTAAAAAAAAAAGTTTTAAATTATGACAGTAAGTTATGATTTTATGTGTCCTTGTTAGTAGAATGACAATGTAAAACTATTCATTATTCAATATTTTATCTAAAAAAAACCTTTTAATTACAATCTTTGACATCCCCTCCCTTGTTGTTGGCGGACTACTTTCTAATCCAATCCTTATTCAAGGGGTAGGCTACAATAAATCACTTAACCCTAGCAATTTTAACATTTGATATCTAGTTATTTGTGACTGATCAATATTGTTTACTTATAAAAGTTAATAACTAATACTAGGCCTAACAACATATCAAGGTCAACCATAATAAAAGATGAAATAAAAATTATGTTTCTTGTATAGACCTAAGTTTTGACTGTCAGAAGTGACAGCTGCTAAACACATGTTTTTGCAGATCATACAGTTCAGCGTAAGGATACATAATTTGGTCTGGTAACTTTTCAGAGCTGTCAGTCAGCACCAAAGAAGTTGTATTCATACTGTAGCATTTAAGTTGTGCTCTCATTTTATACAGGTAAATATTTTAATCCTATACTTTTGCAACTTTACAAAAGCAAACACAAATAATTAAATTAGGCACAAAATTAATAAAACAGTGCAATTATTTGCTATTAAATGTCCAGATAATTATACTAATTTACATTTTCTTATTTCTCAGGCGCCCATTTTAGAAAAGGGGGTTGTGGGTGAACCTCACTCTACACATTTAAGTTCATTTATGACACAAATATCAATCATTGGGCTATATATATTAATTGAAAGAAATTTATTTTTGGTACTTGTTTGGTTTTTTAATTTATCAATCACCCTCGAAATTCTTGCTCAACACATCTAGACAAAGAGATTTAGCCCCACACTTTAGATGATCAAATAGCCCGCAGGAGGAAGTTTGATTATGTATTTATTATAGTTTTATAGTTTTGATGCAACAGCAATGCTCTAGGGCAATGGTTCACAACCTTTTGTGGCCCATCTCCCCTTTTTGGAGGTTGACTTTTAACACCTGTCGCCCCCTTTTCATTTTACTTGTATGCCTAATTCTAATTTTAAATAAAGTGTAAATAATAAAGCAGTTTTATTATTTTAAACAAGTTTATTACCGTATATAAAAACAACCAAAGCAGTTTTATCCGGTCACTCTTAAATAAAATAGAATTTTTTTTATTAAAATGTACATTTTTTTACAGATTTTTTTAAGAAAAAAAGAAGTGAAATAATTAACTAGTATTATTGACGTACATTTAAAAAATGGGAGTAAATTTTTTCATTTTTAAATTGGAATCTGGAAAAATTAAGAAAGTTGACAGTTAAAATTTGAAAAAATAAATGAACGTTTGAAAACTTTGTTATTGTTTTATTTTACCTTTTCAATGGCTGCCTTGTGCTTGGTGGATTTCAGTTAAAGCTTGAATATCCGGTTTTATGTTCGTCAAGTCCAGGCGCAAGTCTCCTTTGAGGCAAATGTCCAACTTATTTCTTTGTTTTTGTGAGGAGCTGGACAACAGAACTAAATATGTTGACGGGAACGAGATGAGAAGTTGTTCAGTTTTCCCCCCACAGTTGTGGATAAGTTGTCCATAAGCTTCACCCAGACTAACTCGTGACCGCTCTGCTTGAAAATGATTTTCGCCTCACAGTCATACTTCAGATCTAGAAACTGTCTGCAAAGAGTTATCAAGCTTATCCACAGCTTCAAACGAGAATGGATCTATAATCCAATCCGGAATTTGTAACTGGGTCAAATCTTCAAATCTTGATTCCATGTCAGTTTTTAACTGGTCAAGGTGATCAGTAAAAATTAGGATTTTGTCTTCTGGGAGTTCAGGAGTCTCGTTATCTGACACTGAACACTTTTTAAGGGCCGGAAACTGAATCGGCTCTTTACGGCCAATATTTACCTTGTGAATATCAAACTTGGCGATGAATGATGAAATAATTCATTTGACCTTGATAAGGTTCATCTTGTTTCCTTGAAGCCTTATATTGACTTCGTTCAATTATTTCAAAAATATCTGTAAGGTACGCAAGTTCTAACTTGCGTTGCTTCAAATTCTCACTTAAAACAGGATCAGACATGTTGAGAAACTCGGTAACCGTGTCAAATAATTCGAAGAAACGGCGCAAACAGTTTACTTTGGAAAGCCACCTCACGGTCGTATGTAGAAGCAAGCGTTCGAATTCCTCATCATTTTCATGGCAAAGTTGTCGGAACAGGCGGTCATTGAGGGAATTAGCTCTGATCTTGTTGACACCAGTAATAACCAGTTGTAGGGTTTCATGCAGGACACCACTCAATTTTTTCGCAGCTAAGTGTTGCCGATGAATGACACAGTGAATAGTGATGACCTCTGGCCCTTCTTTCTTAAGGTGGGCTAGAAACCCAGCATAACGACCTGACATGGTAGGAGCACCGTACATTGCGCAAGCGCTCTCGTTTGTTAGGGGAATTTCTTTTTCCTCAAAATAATCTTGCACTTTAAAAATCGACGGATCCCTTCGTATCAGTGATCAAAGTTCTAGAAAACCACATTTCCTCAGTAATTTCCTTTTGTTCATTGATAAACCTCACATAAGCTAATAAAATTGCTTTGTTATCAATCAAAGTTGATTCATCAATCTGCAATGCAAATTTACTTTTTTCAACAAATTGGTGAGTTTGAATTCAACGTCCGTGGCCATTTTGTAAGTTCTCCTGGAAACAGTATTGTTGCTCAAAGGAACCGATTGACTTATCTTATTACTAGGGCCCTCGCCTAGCATGATTTCGACAATTTTTTTGGCAGCCGGTAAAACGAGAGTTTCGCCAATTGTGTGAGGTTTACCACATTTAACGATCAATAAAGACACCTCGTAAGAAGCTAGAAGACCTTTGTCAAGATCGGTTGCTCGTTTTTTTAAATAATTCACTCACATTAGGCCGTTTATCAGCTTTAGCTTTTGAGGTGTTGAAAATAACTAAGTTCTTTACTCACTTTATCATTGTGTACTCTTGATAAATGATCTTTCATTCGCGAAGGCTTCATGGCTTCATTACTAGTAAATGTTTTATCGCACAAAAGACAACGTGGAAACTGCACATTTTGCAGTGACGCAATAAAACCGTAAATACTCAGCTGAGTATTGACGACACTTCTTTTTTGAATCCATTGTGCATGAACTTCTACACTTCAAAACAAACGCACAAAAAGAGAAAAGACACGCACAAAAACTGATGGTGAGGCACACAAAGGCTAGTGAAGACTGAAGATGAATGTAGGTCAATGGCAAGTGTGTTGTGATGGCGGGAGGGTGAGGGGGCTGTGGAGAGGGGTGAGTGCAGTGAACTCGCCGGCTGAGAATAGCCGGCAACTTCTACTGTACAGTACTATTTTAATTCCCCCCCCCCCCCCCCCNTTTTATTTCCCCCCCCCCCCCCTTATAACCCAAATCGCCCACTTGGGGTGCTGGCCCCCAGGTTGGGAACCACAGCTCTAAGGCATGGCTGTCCAAGACATGAGCCATACGATTCTGTGGGTTATGGCTTTCTGATTTTTACAAAAAAAAATCTTGTCTCAAAACACGAGCACAAACCTAACTTCCCAGGCACCAATTGAGTGCATTTCATTTTGTCAACATCAAATGTATAATTTCAACGTGCATGCTCGGCATTGAAAACCTAAGAGCTGACCGACTGGAGCTGTGCTATTTGCAATCAGACCCTTTTTATTTATACTGGCAGAGCCAAAACAGGAGATTTAAAAAAAAAAATCATTACCAAGAGAGAATTTGGACGTTAGCTGTACTCGATGCTGAGCCGTACATATCTTTGCGAAAGCACTTTTTCGATAATAAAACTCACAAAACCTAAATACAGATGTTCAATGAGTGATAAATCACTTTCACATTTACTGCGATTGTCAACTACAAACATTGATACTGATATAGCTACTTTTGTAAATGAAAATGAGCAAAAACAGAGTTCACTTTAAAATGAACAAATAATTATAAATTTATAAACAATTGTATCTTGCCTAGTGTCTCAATAAGAACTTTTATAAGAATGATGACTTTTCTTTATATTTTAATATCCGTACTGCACTGTATTTATAATTCTGGACGTGGCCATCAGATTGATCTTTTTTTAATGTGACCTTTGGATTAATATAAATTGGACAGCCCTGCTGAAACTCATCCCTCCAGTGTTACTCTTTGTTGTTGTATTAACCCTCAAATACTATATATCACATATACATTTTTGGGTGGTGGTCATATAAAAACCCTATGTTGTACGTAATATACCCAGTTTTCTTCATAATTTTTTTACACTTTTGGGAGATTAATCTATAAAGAAAAAATGAGACTGTATGCAATGTTTAGTTGATGGCGCTAGTGACAATATGCAATGTTTAGGTGATGACACTAGTGACAATGCAGATAGTGACAATATGCAATGTTTAGGTGATGGTGTAGTGACAATATGCAATGTTTAGTTGATGGTGTAGTGACAATATGCAATGTTTAGGTGATGGCACTAGTGACAATGCAGATAGTGACAATATGCAATGTTTAGTTGATGGCGCTAGTGACAATGCAGATAGTGACAATATGCAATGTTTAGTTGATGGTGTAGTGACAATATGTAATGTTTAGTTGATGGCGCTAGTGACAATATGCAATGTTTAGTTGATGGCGCTAGTGACAATATGCAATGTTTAGTTGACGGTGCTAGTGACAATGTGGTCAAATTGTGAATCTTATAAGTGTTACACCTGACAATAAACATAAAGAAACATGAGATGACAAAATAGTATTTAGATGTGCTTTTCAGAAAGTTAATCCTGGTTATGATTCTCATGAAATGTCTAAAACAGGATTGTTTGCTTCAAGTAGTTTTACTGCACAGTAAGTCAATTGTGATAAATTGTCATCAAATTGGGGGGAAAAAAAAAACTTTGAAATTTGCTCAAACTTCCTCAAAGAAATTTGTTTAGAATACCACGAGGTGCGAACTATTTCTCTGGCACATCTGTCGTCTTGTATTTCAGGCCGTCTGTACAAACATAAAACACATTCCTAAAAAAACTTCCACATTAGTCACATCCTTGTAGGCTGCATCTCTAGAGTAAGGAAACAATTGGTAGACTTGAAAGAAATGTCTTGCATATCTCTGTTCATTTGTCAGGAATAGAGTCTCGGAAACTCAATACTCCGTGTAACTCGACATGCCCGTGTGCACACAGTTGTTGGTGTCAATCATAACAATCCACGGTCATTCAACTGTATAACCTCTCAGTTTGTTTGTGTAGCTCGAGTGGAACAGTCATGTCGTGGTGTTTTTGTTAGCTCTCCCATTCATTGAAGTGTTATTCAAATCAATACAATATTATATGTATATTACTGTTACTGTATCATACAATACTACAGTACAACTGTACCTACAATGTTCGATACTATACTGTGATTCATCCTTGTTTAGTAAACATGCGTCTTATGCAAGTTCATTCTAATAACTCGACGCCATCTTAGTCCACATTAGGTCGAGTTTCCGAGACTCTACTGTAATATGTTTATTATTAAAATAGCTCGTAATGTTCAGAACTAATTTTCATCTCTGTATTAACAAAAAAAACTGAAATATTGTGTTGTACATCTGAATTTGTTGACACAATACTTGTGATTCTATTTGTTAGAGCCGATTCTCTGTTCATAACATCACTATCAAATAAATCTGGATCATTTATATCACTATTTAAATAAAGTATGCATCCTCACTATCAATAGTAGCATATAGCTCACTTGAAATTATGACTTGTATTATTATTATTATTATTATTATTATTATTATTACTACTAGCACCGCGTCTTACTACCCGTTCGGGTTATACACACTTACGCTAATGTGTAATGGTAGGGTGATTGTGAGATGAAATTAAGGACTCTACAGTTTAACGTGGAATCCGAACCACGGTGGAGGCCTGGCATTCCCCACATTCACGAGATGTCTTGTCAGAGGTGAAGGAAGGGGTTTGGTAATCAGATAAATCTGTGCTGGGACCGAGGATTGAACCCCGGCCAGCCAGCACAGAAGTCTGACACCTTACCCCTAAACCGCCAGGTCACCGACTTGTATTAGATTTAACTGATAGCTCCATAAATCAGCTTCAATACGCGGTATTCACATTGGCTCATTGATAGATGGCATTACAATAACTTATTGCAATTAAACGTTGATTTATACCTGCACCAGGGAAGGTTTAGGCGATCATAAGCATTGTTCAATGACCACGCCATGAAAGGGTTAATAATTATGTCTATTTGAGAGGTGTTCAATGTAGGTAATCATTACACTATTTAGCACATTTTTAATATATAAAAAAAATTGAATGATATATCTCATATAAATTTAGAAAATCAATAATAGGTTTTCACACAGTAATCTTCCCAGTGTGAAAGCCAACACGATTTATGCATGTCCCTCACAGACTCTGCCTTAAAATATGAGTGAAGAATGACCCTGGGCACGGGATGAATCCTGGATAGCTCAGTGGTAAGAGCACATTGACGTGCTAAGCCAAAGGTTCCGGATTCTATTCCCGTATCCAGGTGTCGTTTTTCAAATTTTCAGAATATAAAACTTAAAAGCTACCATGTTATTTATGAAAGAGTATGTCTGCATATTAGAAATAGATGGGACAAACATTAGAGCAAAGAATCAACTGTACGGTTGTCTGTTGCTAGTAAAATTAAAAACCACTTTTTTTTTACAGTTAAATATGATTAATATAAGCTGTTCATAGCTATAGTAGGCCCTACAATGTTTACCAAATTTTCACTGTCCAACTATCCTTTCAGTCATCTTAAAGCTTTTTATTTAAAAAAAAGGTCTTATGAAACTTTAATAAAGCTTTGATTTACAAACAAAAATTTAATACAGGGAAATGGCTTGTAAAAGTTCATAACATCAAGTCAAAATTTGCACTATTATTAGGCTGACTACTATATAAAAAAAGTTATGACTAATAAAACTTTTTGACACACCATATCCTCTGAAATTCTTTGCATACTCATGTGGGGTGGGTAGGACTCTTAGTCATTTAAACTCGGATCGAGATCGAAAGATTGTAGACTAGTCATTTTCGAGCTTCCTCTTGATGTAAGCGCAAATCAAATTTTAAAACACAATGGTAGAGACTATTTAATTTAGATGATATCAGCAGTTTCACTTATAGATCATTCGGTAACTTGACAATTTAGTAAAATTAATATCAAATTTCACATAAATAATGTAATAGTGCTCTAAAATTAATTTCGAGCCGTAAACTTATTCAATAGTGTTATCCATTTTGAATTAAGTTGCAGTGCAAAGCAATAAAAATAAAAATAGCTAAATAAATTAAATAATCAGTATTTTTTACTCTTTTTTTACATTGTCACTTTATAAAACTATAATTTCAGTAAAATTAAAAATTTATGGAGAATAAATATTGATTATTTACAAATTTAAGATATTTTAAAACTGTATTAATAGTTCAACCTCAAAACTTGCATTATACTTCATTCACGGTAGGAGTTTACCTCTGAAAGGTCTTTTTTCTTACCAATATCCTACTATATAATAGATTTCTGGTAGGGAAAAAAGTCCTTTCCCAGGTAAACTCCTACCGTGAACGAACTTTAGTTACTATTTAGTTAAAGAAATGTTGGTTAGCTTGTCTAAAATGGGTGTTTATCAACAGAGTTAAATATTTCACGAAACTTATCCCATTTAAATAAAAAAAAGGCACTTAAATATTTTATAATGTCTACTAGAAATTTTTATTTTAAGCTAATTTTTTTTAAAGTATGAACATAAACTTTTATGAGCATTTAAAATAGAATTGGAACAGAAGATGTGATCATGCATGATTATTACATTAAGGAATATTGAATGAAATATGAAACATTTCAAATTTCTAATTGCTTGTGATGTTTTCTCGTAGGGTAAATGAATTACCAAGACATATTTCGGGGAAATATTAGCTTAATAAAACGTAAATTTCATTCATTTTTCCTGCAATTGTTAGTATAGTTTATGTCTTTTGTAAAGATGTAAAGTGTGTTGAAATAACTCTTATTATTTTTTTTCTATTATATTATATTTTATTTGAATGTTTTTAAATCAGGTTTTGTTCAAGCCTTATTTACAATTTAAAAACCAATATTTTCATTTTTTAAACTTTTCTTTTTATCAAAGATATTTACTATTTATAAAAATTAATGTCATTCTTATTTTAAGAACATGTATTGTTTACATACTTTTTAAAATCTCACATTTTATGTTTGTTTTGACTGGTGAGAATTTAAATATACCATTCTACTCGTAAAAACTCTTGACTGATAGTGCCAACACTTGCAGATAGAGGGTGTCATGTAGTCAGACCGAGCCCTACGGTCAAATATCAGTTTTATAAACCGAAGTTGCCACTTTTTTTAAATTCAAGTAGCACTAGGCTGATTGAATTTGATCCTGTTCCAGAATAAATGCTTCACAGACAAGCCTGGGCGGGACCTGTAGCCAGGAACACAATTTTTCCTTATTTTATCAATTTCATGTTTTATAATATTGTTTAGCCATCAGGTCTCATTTAACATTTGTTAAGATATAAGGAGTCTACTTAAAGGTATAATGTAATACCACACTAAGTTCGGTTATTTTTTAATTCTAGGTTTTGGAAAGATGAGACCAGTAGATGCACAGACATCTTCAATTTAAATATTAAAAAGGGAGTAGCAGACTTAGGGTGGGAGTGCGCTACCCGCAGTAGCTCATGGCGAGGCCCCTATTTGCACATTTCCACTAGACAAGAGGTGATGATTACCCTTTTTTAAAATATAACAAAAGGGGGCAAAGTGAAATTGGTATAAAATGACACACGCAGGAAACAAAGGAAAATTAGTTAATATACTTTACTACCTGGTGGCAGCAATGTAAAGTGTGAACCGAGTTAATCTTTTTACCGTCGAAGTCAGATTGTGTTTATTGCTTTTTCTCATATCTTTTTCCGAATAAATTATTTTGTTGGATTAATTATTTCTCACCATGGTTAAATGTCATCAAAATATAGTGTTCATCCTGCTTGAGGTTTGGTTAGTATCATGGAAATTTATTTGATTTTTATATGAATGTAATGGAAAAAAAAAGTATTAGTAAACACATTACAGTACAAAAAATTCATTAATTTATAAAATGTAATAAAATAAATTGGGTTAAAAAGTAACATTTCTTAATCAATAATAAAGCAAAAATAAAGCTTATTACTGAGAGTAGTTGCCAGCTAAAATGTATCTTTATTACGACGCATTAGTTTTTGATAAATGTTTATCAACAAGAATATAAAAATCGCAGGCATATTACAACAAATGGCAGTGCCTATGAAAGCAACTAAAGTTCATAATTTTGTTTCATATGTATATATTATTTTAATATATAAATTTATTTCTTAACACAGACCAAAGAAATTAAATATTTCATTCTATAAATTCTCTTTTTGCAGAACTGTCAATATAAACAGTTTAATCATTGAAAGACATTTTACATTTTTTTAAAAATAAAATGATAGTAAAAAAAAAGAAGATAAAAATGCACGACAGTTTATTACTTACATAGGAAAACAATTCATTTTAAATAGAAAGTTAACACAGAAGGTATTTATATTAATCACAACATGACTTAGTTAAGAGCAGTGTGGTTTGTAAGGAAAATGGAAGGGACTTCACTACCTAACAAATTCTTCTCTACAAGTTCGACCAGAAGTGTACATAATATACATACACACACTAGTCCACAGCACGACAGTTTATAGCCAAGTTAACACTCAAGTATTATAATTAAATTACATTTTCTCTCTATTTGTAATAAAATAAATTAGCACGCAGACCAAAGTTTACTTTGTAATCACATGTCTGTTATCATCATCGAGATTGTGACGACTCCTCCTTCTTGTGCAAGTCCACCACATGAGCAGAGGGAGGTGTTGGAGGACAAGTCAACTTGTGAGGGGGCCGAGGGTGCAAGTGGTGGTTGTTCTGAGGGCTGGGTGCCTTGGCCCTCATGTGCCCGGGAGGTGCAGAGTTGTAAGCAGCAAACATCTTTGCACGTTGTTCCTCCTCTTCAGACCTGAACGCAGCCATCAATGGGTTGAACCTCAGCTGTTGAAGGGGGTCGAATCGGTAAGGGTTGTCTCTGAACGGGTCAACAGGAGGCCACGATGAGGCCGGTGGGAAATGTGGGGGTCCGGGCAAACCGGCTGGTACACGAGACAGCGCCGGGGGAGGAGGAAGTGGGGCATGTGGGTGACGCGCGGGCAGGTAAGGGTGTACTGGGTGGCGCCCTAACATCACTACGTCCTCATCTTTAGGTGTCCGAGGCTCTTCCTTAATACGCACATCCTCACCATTACGCAGCGGTGAGCGGTCTCGTGCCGCCAGGCTTTTGCTTGCTTGAAGCAGTCTTTCCCTCTCCCGCTCCAACTCTTGGCGCTCCAATTCTCTCCTCTCCTTTTCTCGGCGTTCTCGCTCTCGCTCCGCCTCTAGCTTACGCTGCTTCTCTTCCCGCTCACGTTCTCTCTGTCGCTCCCTCTCGCGCTCTGCCTCTCTTTCCCGGCGACACCTCTCTCGTTCTCGCTCTCTCTCCCGTTCACGCTCCCTCTCTCGCTCTCTCTCCCGCTCTCTCTCCTCAAGCTCGGCTCGCCGCTCTAAGGGACTGGGCTCAGGTTTCAGGCCCCACGGGCTTGAAGTTGATGGTGGGAAGCCCCCTGCCGCCCGCTGCAGTCTAGATGAACACCACACAGTGCTTCTTCAGACACAAGGAGACGTTAATTAGATTAGAACATGAGTACAAACACATTTATATTACAAGAGTACCTCTCTGGAGACTTCTAGATTGCATGCAAAAACTCCTTTCTACTATTATTATTATTATTATTATTATTATTATTATTATTATTATTATTAACACCGCGTCTTACTACCCGTTCGGGTTATACGCACTTACGCTAATGTGTAATGGTAGGGTGATTGTCAGATGAAATGAAGGACCTACAGTTTAACGTGGAATCCGAACCACGGTGGAGACCTGGCATTCCCCCACATTCACAAGATGTCTTGTCAGAGGTGAAGGAAGGGTTTGGTAATCAGATAAATCTTTGCCAGGACCGAGGATTGAACCC
Source organism: Timema shepardi (assembly GCA_902151425.1). Classification (NCBI taxonomy): domain Eukaryota; kingdom Metazoa; phylum Arthropoda; class Insecta; order Phasmatodea; family Timematidae; genus Timema; species Timema shepardi. Next base: position 112,459 of record CABFVX010000502.1, on the reverse strand, counting down.
CGGCCGCCAGCACAGAAGTCTGACACCTTACCCCTAGACCACCAGGTCACCAACATCCTTTCTACTAATGCATAAATTAATCAGCTTTGGTGCTCAGTAAAATGGAACACATAAAACATTTCAGTTATAATATAATGCAAAACAGATGGATGGAAGATACACGAATATAAGACAGATTTTAACAATGTACCATTACACTAAACTGATAAGCAGAGGCAGTAATATAAATTATGAATTGTATTTCTTTTTGAATTCTAAAAGCCATATTGTGTTTGTTACTTCTTATCATTAGTGAAATGTGGTTTCATCCGTTCAAAGTAATGAATCAATGGCCGGGGGGCTGGATGTTGTGCGCCCGTAAGTTGGATTATAATGATGCTACGACAGGGCTAGCAAGGCGGTAGTGGAAATATGTGGTTTGAATAAAAAACTGGTCCAGGACACAGGCCGGAAACAGTAATGAATGTGAAAAAATCTTTTTCCTGTATCTTCTTCCATATTTATCTTGATTAATAAGATAATGCACAGTGATGAGACTAATATGATTATCTAATAAACCTACAAATCCCATAACTTAGAAACCATGGAGAACTTAAGTAACACATTAATTCTTAGGTTGCTGTGGAGAGTTAGCAACTAAATGCTACCATTTTATGTGATAGCTTTTAATACATTCATTTCAAAATGGGACATTCAAACGCAACAGTATTTAAACGATTCAAGATTTTTAGAAAATTTTAATAAAATATATAAATACTTTAACTTGAAAACATAATTTTATTTATTTGTTGTTCACTAAAAACAAATAAAAAAAAAACCTTTGTGAAGAGATTATCATGAAATTTCAGCTAATCACCGGCCATGTTGATTGTTTATTTTGTGTTAGCACAAGAGATTTAATACTCTTCGACTATGTATCAAATATATAGCCAGAACCTAATAATTATGTAATGCTGGCTGGCTATTTTCACTAGAGGCAATAGTCAGGCATCTGCACCTAGTATTAATACTGTATTGACCTGAAAATAGCACTTATAGAAACTTATTGAGGCCTTAGATAATACATAGCTAGAGATCTGAACTTTTCAAGATCAAGAAAAATGTGATTAAAAAAATTAGTTTAAAGGGGGTTTGAAGTTTCAAACAACTTTTTTCAACTTTGGAAATGGTTTTTTGTACCGTGAATTTTNTGTGTTAAAAGGGGGTTTAAAGTTTCAAACAACTTTTTTCGACTTTAGAAATTTTTTTATAATTGTTTTAATACCGTGAATTTTAAAGAAATTTGATGTTTATTGTTTTTATCACGAATTTCAACATATTTCTCACATATAATGCACAAATTTTAACATTTCAAACTGAAAAAAAAAAAAAACTCAATGTCGATAAAAATATTTGCTCGATTGTGAAGCCACTTTTCTGTTTAAAGTTCAAATTATTAATGAGAATTTAATTTCGTGGATTCAATTATATTTTTTTATTTTTTAAGTAATAATTATTTATAGTTAATGGTGAATATTTTAATATATATTTTTATTATTATAATTTACCCATATTGTACACTATAAATTAGGTACTAACATTTTTTTTACAGGTTAGATATTAGAATTCATGTTTCCGCGCATGGATCTCTTAATTCTACAGATTTGTTCTTACAAACATGCGTATTTTAATAAAGAATAACATGTGTTTCAGACTGATTAACTTTGAAGTGTAACTAAAGTTATTTAGAACACATTTACATGTAGTCCAATTTTATTTTTTTAACTATAGATTATAGGCCTGAACAAATCTGGAATACTTAAAGGCTGCTACGCCTATCTGAAATAAAACTTTTTTAAGGTAATGTAAATTAATATCTACTCTCAAAGGATATTTGTGAGGGAAATGTTGTAGGATTTATATACAAAATATATTTTATAATACTAACTATATAAAAAATATGTAAAGATAAACCATTTTTTTATCACCTTTAAGAATTTTTACTACAGTTTTTCACCATTTATTTCAAACCTTTGGCTTACTTTAATTTACCGAAAAGTTCAGATCTCTATGCATAGAAAATGTAGTACCTTTGAGGACTGAGTGTGGTTGTATTGATACATACATATATGTATATTTTATCATCACTGCAGCAAATGGTGCTGTTAAATGCTTAGATTTAAAAATAGATGGACTTTTAACTCTTAAGACAAAATAGTTACTTCAAGTCAAACAGATTGTTGGGATAGAATTGAGAAACCTACTATAACGGCTACTACTTTTAAAACTTGTTTTTAGAGACCTTTGGTCGCTGTTTGTTGGTTTTTGTTATTAAATTGTGATAAGAATTTAGTGTATTTGTTTACTAAGTTTGGAATATTAAATATCTTTTACTGTGATACTTTGCTTTTAAAAAACATGGTTAAATAAATAGTATTTCAATTTTTAATTATTTTTGTGGTGAAAATAGGACTATTAAAGTCCAACTTTAATTTAAAAACAATGTACACAATTATTGATCTTTGACTGAAGGGAACGAGTAACATTTCAATGCCCCACTTACCTCTTTTTTGAGGTCATTATAAAATCGCCGTATTAATAGATATTAAATAACACATTGTATATATCTTGACTAAAAAAAGCAACTACCGGCCAATGATTAAGACTTAGGGCCAGTTTCATAGTCAAATTTAGTACGCCTCAAGTGCGGCGCTACACTAAGTACATGAAGACACCTACCTAAACCAGAATTGAATGGGCCAGTTTCCTCAGCGAGAACGGCCCATTCCATTCGGGTTCAGGTAGGTGTCGTCTTGTACTTAGTGTAGCGCCGCACTTGAGGAGTACTAAACTTGACTATGAAACTGGCCCTTAGTTAGAAGAAAACATTAAAGCTCTTAGTAATAGGCAAAGCCCGAATTTTTATGTCATGTTTTTTGTCATACAAAATGCTCTTAGGTACATAAACTCTGTTCATGATATACTTGATTCAAAAATGTATAATTTGTAGGTCATTATTTGTCAATTTGGAGTTTGAGGTAATTTTTTGGCATCCTTTTTAGCCATTTTTTAGTCATTGTAAGGCATTCATGTCAAGTAAATAAACTTTTGGATACCACCAATATGTTATAAATACAGAAATGGTAAAACATGTATATTTTTAACACACAGTTGTCAGAGTGAGAAGATAATGTTTGTTGGTATCCTCTTTGCTCGTATAGTTGGAAAATACACATTCCTAGCGAGAGACTGCAACCTGGCTGAATAAGGTTGAGTTGGGAGGGGGTAGCTATTACTTTTGAAGAAGATATTTGAAAATCAATATTATAATGAGCAGGATGTAAGAGTTTAGGTGTAAAGAATTTTATTGCATTTTACATTTGTAAAATACGTGTTGGATTTAGTCGTGTGCAGTTATGAGTTTCTATTATTATTTAGGTCATAAAGATCCGAGCCCTGGCAATTAGACATCTAAATACTATGGACATTAGGAAAGATAAAAGAAGAGGATGTTTTTGATTATTTTCTTGAGGATTAATTTTTCCCTTTTAAAGTGATTATATTTTTAAGGTGCAGCTGATTACTTGGGGAGGCTTATTTTTGGGCTAATACAAACGTCCGTTCTAACTTTTTTTTTGTGCTATTTGTATTTAAAACTAGAGGTACGAGAGTATCCGAAAATTCAAGCTAAATACGAGTTTTAGTAGCTGCTTGAACTAGACAATTTTTTTAAAACAGCGAATGTTATTACAATTATACAAATTGTTATAATGGTTGATGAGAATTAATGGAATCATTTTGTTAAACCTGCGACCATAATTAATGGTCCAATATGGAAGGGGTGATTATGTATTAGCATTAGAGCACTTCTCTACAATATAAAGTTCTTAGTACAGCGAACACATATGCTTGAATCAAAGCCACAACAGAACTCTATAAAGTTAAGATTGCAATTTGTGCGGTCACTAATAGATCACCTGATATTATATTAGCTGTCAAGCGTACCCGGTTGGATAATGTTACTAATAGTTGCAATACAAACTATAAATGGCATTAGAGCTGGGGGTGTTCCTTGTGGGACTAGGTGTGCAAATATATTAAGTGGATTATTAATTCAACCAAAAATTATGAATCTTAGTCATAAAGGTATAGCTAGAGTAAGAAGTTATTAAATACAATAATTGAGAAGATGGTGATGAATATTAAAGTTCTTCCTTGAATAGTATTTATATTAATCAGTGGGGATCAAACAAAATATTAGAGGGATAAAAGTTATATCAATTGTTGTTCTTATTCAATCGATTGATAATCTTATAGTTCTAGTGGAGGGGTCAAAAAATTAGAATATATTTATTATCATTTTCAATTATATAGATATTTTATTTGATTTGATATTTTCCTAAAAAATTCCTAGTTTGATTAATTTTATTCAATTTCAAGGTATAATTTCATAGCAAAGAGTCCCTTAATATTTTCTTTTGTCTAACTAAATAATAAAGTACGATTATATTCAATTTAAATTCAAATTTGTGTGATTATAATTTCTATACATAAAAAAAATTAATTTTAGAAAAAATATGTTTGTAATTATTTATGCGAAAGTCAATCACAGAAATTCAACTTGAAATATTTATTGAGCAAATATTGCTCTATACTTCTTGAGCTTGATAAAAAACTATGTTTTCATTCAAACTTAAAGTGAAAAATGTCTACTCGCACACTATTAACTTTTATTTCAAACTTCGCATCCAAATTTAAATCCTCAAATCTCTAGAAATGTAAAATTTTAGATAAAGTGAAAAAATTTAAACTAAGTTGCTTTTGGCTTGGTGCCACTGAAGGATTATATTTTGTTTGTTATGTCTATTTTGTTATAAACAACAAAGATAATACCTTTATAATTAATCAATTATGTAAATACAATTTTATCCTTTTTGTTATTTAGTTAATCTTCCAACTACATAAATATGTATAATTCCTCTTAACAATTATTTGAAATTGTTATTTCGAGTCAAGGCCTTTATATTTTGATTTGAGATACTTTTTTGAAATTTTTGAGCGTCCCATATCTTTCTAAAACTAATGACAATGGATCAATATTTTTTAAATAAGATTGTATTTTATGTTTTTTACAGGAGATTATTTGTAAAATTTTGTATAATCTAATGTAAAATATGTTAAGTATGTAAAGTACTAAATGTGTTCTTCTTTTCATTGTAAAGGCCATATTGTGTTTGTCCCCCTTTTATATGTTTCTATCCACCTTTCCTGTACCTTCTTCCAAATATAATATAAATATATTAAGCCATTAGGTCACCTCATTGTTACATTAGATTAACCATATTAAGGAAGTAATGCCCAGCTATATTTAGATTTTATTAACTATTTGAACAAGAAATCATTTGAATTTTATTTAAAATTTCACTCTTTGAGTCAATAATGTTTGTGATAAATTAATCACCATTCACACACTCTTAGATATTATCAAAAGGTATCTAAACATACTTGGGCAGTTGGAAAATTAATTAATCCAACTTAATATAATAATTATCATCAAATGTTTCCAGCCTGTGGCCGGGTCAGTTTAGTAATATAATATGTAATTAAATAAATTTTAAAATTGTAGAAAAATGAAGCACAAATAGAAGTAAAATGGCTAACACATTTTTACAAAGCCTTTAATTCAATACTATCATCACAGATTCCTTAAAAAATAACAGTGTTGGTAGAAATAATAAACAAAAGAGCAATAGTCGGTTACATTAAATCAATTTTTTTTAATCTAGTTTTCAAAATTATACAAATTATAAGATTCAACCCTTGTTTAGTTAAAAGTTTGTATAAAATATTTAACTTTATACAAAACTAAAGTAATCGGATAGAGCAGTTAGTTTAACTTACCGACTCCAAGGGTCGTGCACAGGCCCCATAGGGGGCAGATCTCTCGGAGGAGGTGGAAAAACCGACCCACCCAGAGTGGAAAATGTAGGGTTGGGGCCCCCGAATGTTGCTGGGTAGCGACCAAATGGGGACACCCCAGCACCTGTAAAAGGAGAATTAATTTCAAATATACAAATGTCGGTAAATTAAAAATTCAACTAAGGCTGGGCTGATCAGTTTATTTCCCAATCAGACCTATCATTGAAGCTAATAATTTGATGCATTTTTTAAAAAGAATATCACAAAGGAAATATACTTTAGATACTCATATTAATCTTGAACAGTAACAATATATTGTTAATTCAATTCGTTAAAAAAAGGAGTCATGAAAAAATAATCTTGGTAAAAAACTGAAATGTGCTTTGGCAACTATTTGAAAGGAGGTGAGAGGGTACAAGTATTGTGGTAAGCCCTTGGCTAAAAAACAAAAATGCTTGATTGTGAACACTGTAATTTATAATAATAATAATTATTATTACTAATTAAATGCAGTGTGTTAATACAAAACCAGAAGAAAGTTATTCCAAGACCTAAAATGTTCTTATTTATTTTATTATTATTATTATTATTACTATAATTAGCACCGCGTCTTACTACTTGTTCGGGTTATACGCACTTATGCTAATGTGTAATGGTAGGAAATAGAGGACCTACAGTTTAACGTGGAATCCGAACCACGGTGGAGGCCTGGCTTTCCCCACATTTCACAAGATGTCTTGTCAGAGGTGAAGGAAGGGTTTGGTAATCAGATAAATCTGTGCCGGGACCGAGGATTGAACCCCGGCAGCCAGTACACAAGTCAGACACCTTACCCCTAGACCGCCAGGTCACCTCTTATTTATTTGATTTAATATTTCATTAAATGCAGCTAACAATTAGTATTGGGCCTATCCATTATTTAAATAATGTAATAAAACCCAGATATAGAAATAAATGACTACAATTAATTTAAAAACTATTTAATAAATGTTTACTGAAAACTAATTTTAAACAAATAATAAGGTGAATATGATCCCACTGAGTACAAAGATTGAGACGATAATTTAGAGATTACTTCGAGCAACATACCATTTGTCAGAGTTGATGAGTTTAGATATATAAGACAAATTTTAACTAGCAAACAGGTCTCTTAACCTACATGACAAAACAATATTTAGGATGTTAGAAAACATATTTTGTCCAAAAAGGGATGAGGCTACTGGGAAGTGGAGGAGGTTATTCAGGGTGGCCCCCACTCGTTGCCGAACCCAGCATTTCTTTAATAAGTTGAACACTAATAAAGATCTCATATTCTGTAAAATTGAAAAATCACACCTGGACACGGGAATCGAACCCGGGACCTTCGGCTTAGTACGCCAATGCTCTTACCACTGAGCTATCCACGTTCATCTTAGACTCTGCCTTAAACTATGAGTGAAGAATGACCATGGGCGCGGGACGAATCCCGGATAGCTCAGTGGTAAGAGCATTGGCGTACCAAGTCGAAGTTCCCGTGTCCAGGTGTCATTTTTCAATTTTCAGAATATGATATCTAAGAGGTGTTATCCTCACTAAAATGCATTAACAATAGTTTCGGCTACTTGTTTCATTAACTAATGAAGATATTACAACAGAATTTAACAGGAGTAGGTTTGTTGTGGGAGAAATGAAAGAAATGTGTCTGTAGAGTGGCGCCCAATTGTTACGACACACAGTAGAGTATCTCGCCAGCCTGATGCGTCCTTCTACAGGACTGTTTTCTGTCATTTGGCTGTGGATGTCTACACAATACGGTTGTTGTTCTTGAGTGTTAATGTATGTTTGAATTCATGTAGGATAGTTGGAAAATGTGTAATCTAGAGGAATGAGTGTTTATTGTTTGTACTTTGGAAAACAGAATCGATAAAGTCACATCAACAGCAATTCCTGGTGAAGTTTGGAGACCGACATCCGCCAAGCCTGTATAAAAATTTGGCCTTTTCGAAGAAACCGGAAACTGAGGGGCTTTATTGGATGACCATGCAGGCCATCCACAAATGTCAAGAGAAAACTATCCAGAATATGAAGGACCAACTATTGGTATCTCCCAAGAAGTCAGTGCACACACTTTCACAGGAATCAGGGTTGTCCAGAAGCACTTGATGATGGGTTGCTAAAACAGGAGAGCTTCATGCATGTTGTATCTCCGTGGTCCACGAATTAAAAGAGACTGACCAAGGGAAAAGATTGGCAAGTGAAAATTCCAAATAGATACATGAAGAACCCCTTCATTCAGAGACGATTGGTGTTTGGTGTGGTACGTCCCGGTGACGCATAATTTGTCCCATCTTCTTCGATACAACCATCACAAAAGCTGCATGTATGGAAATCTTTAATACCTTTGTAAATAAACTGGACGATGAGGAACGCTTCACTAGATATTTCCCGCAGGATGAAGCGACATCACACGCCAGCATGGCCGAAATTCAGTCCTTTTTCGACGACCGCATCATTTTGGGGTAACTTTGGTCATCACACTCACCTGATCGAATGCTGCCCGATTATTTTTTTATGGAGTTATCTTAAAGAGAGAGTTTACCAAAACAAACCACAGAACATAAACACCTTAAAAGCAAACATCACCAAAGAAATTCAGGAAGTAACAGCGGACGTAATGGCAAGGACTTTCCGAGATATGATGCATTGAGTTCAATCCTGTCTGGACGCAAATGGTGGCCACTTCCAGCACATGTTATTGATGTCATCACAATTCTCAAAAAATGAGGTAAGTCCTCTTTGAATCTTGTTGTAATATCTGCATTAGTGTTAAAATTATTAAAGAAATCTCAGGTTCGGTAGTGAGTGGGACACCCTGAATGTTGTTGTGCCTCATTGTTCAGGAGGACCTTGTATCTTTCCTCCGCACTTGCACCGGCCGCGCCACCCACTCTCTCTACTTAAATAATCGATTATATTCATTGCCACACGGTCTGCTCGATTCACAAATTAAATATGTTCAACTATCTTCACCGCCACATGACCTTAATTCATGTGATAAAGATTTAAAATAATATATATATTTTTAATCAATATACAATTTCAAATTCATATTTTTGCTTTGAATTTTGCATAATTTTTTTCAAGTGAATCTTTTTCAATATTCTGAAATGAAAAGAAAGGAACTTCACGTGTATTCGCCCAACTCAACAGAAAATGTTACGACGCATGTGCCGAGAGATGGAATTAAAAACTTGATACAAAGCCGAGAAAATTAATTTTGAGACAGAATAAAAGTCAACATATTTAACCTTTACTGATTAAATATGGTTTCAATTTTGAATTATACTTTTTTAACTAAACAATTATATAATTATTTTATGTTAACCCAAAATCTTAATGGAAAATTTGATGACCCCATGTTGGCAACAGTAGACTATTTATTAATTTCTTAATAGTTAAGCCTATGGAAATGTCTGAAACAAAGAAAATAAAAGTGAAATCTGGGGATTTTCCATGAGATCTTCTGATAAGAAAACTGCCCAGTGTAATATATGCCTGAAAAAATACAAGACTCCAACAGGTGACTAATTGCTATAAAAGAAGTTTTTCTTTTTAAAAATTTAAAACTGAAATAAAAATAACTTTGATAGTTTATTTAAAACATGTGTTGCAGTTTATCTACAAATTATTTCTTTAATTTATCAAGTTTAAATTTGCTTGAATGCTAGGACTATATAATCATTTAAATGCATTTAAACCTAATATTTTTATTATCTGATTAAAATCTAACTTACATTTTTAATTTCAAGTTTTTAATTTTTAAAACCCTCTATTCCAGGCACAACAAAAACACTTTCAAACCATCTAGAGACGCATCCATCTCAATTCAATGAATTTAAAAGAGCAAGTGGCAATAAAACTGGAACTACCTCAGCTCCTAAAAAAGACACACTAGTCCAGTCAACAATTCAAGGTGCCTTTCAGAAAGGTTTGACCATGCAGTCTACCAACCCAATAGCACACAAAATTACAAAGAAAATTGTAATAATGTTGGCAATGAGTCTCTTGCCATACGAGTTTGTGGAGGAAGAAGGCTTCATCAACTCGATGAAACTTGTAGTGCCACGCTACAGAGTTTGTGGAGGAAGAAGGCTTCATCAGCCTGATGAAACTTGTAGTGCCAAACTACAGAGTTTGTGGAGGAAGAAGGCTTCATCAACTCGATGAAACTGTAGTGACAAACTACAGAGTTTGTGGAGGAAGAAGGCTTCATCAACTCGATGAAACTGTAGTGACAAACTAAAGAGTTTGTGGAGGAAGAAGGCTTCATCAACTTGATGAGACTTGTAGTGCCAAGCTACGAAGTTCCTAGCACCTTACAATGAACACCGCGCTACTTAATGAATCACACACAGCTGTGAACATCAGAGCTACATTACAACAGGCTGTATGGGAATGGAACATTGCTTTAAATGAAGATAAACTTCCAATACATTGTGTCAGCGATAATGCTATAAATTTTCGTTCCGCAGTTAATTCCCTGTTTATTTCCATTCCCTACAATTAGCTCTCCACGATGCCGAAGCAGAATGTTCTGGAGTTTGTACGCTTTTGACAAAGGCAAAAGCAATTGTGGGACATTACAGTTGTAGTCCATCCGCAAGAAAAAGATTAGTCTGTAATGGAAGAGATGGGACTGCCAGTACTAGAGTTAATTCAGTTTGTGGATACAGGGTGGTCCAGCGAGTAAAACATTCTGTTGGAGCTGAACTTGCCGATTCAGAAAATAACATCAAGGTCCTAACTGCAGTTGAATGGAAGCAAGCGGCAGGCATTGTAGAGGTTCTTGGGCCACTAGCTGACGCCACCAAGGAAATCAGTGGGGACAGTTATCCAACCTCTTCAATGGTTATACCCATCCATCATTGCCTCAAATCCCATCTTAAATGTTTTTATTAGCGATGGGTAGAATCCACTATTTCTCAAATCCGAATCTACATTTTATTTTCGAATCTCGAATTTGAATTCTAGCAAATCACTATAAATGTTAATGATTTACAACTAGACCTAAACTATGAATTAAGGTTTATTTCAATCATGCTTTCAATTTTAATCAACCCCCCCCCCCTCTCCCCCTCGCAAAATATAGGTTAAAATCCAGCTAAATTAAACAAACTAGACTCATATTATTAGTTAAAAATCAAATCAATCAAAATATGAGTGTCTTTTAGTTATTTTTAAAAGTGTTGATAGAATGAGTTAGGTTTCTAAAGAACATGTGAAATAAACAGATTAGGCCTAGATATCCTTTGATTAACTTTAATCATAATTAAAGGATGTTTACATAGTTGTAGATAATTAAAACCAGTTGGGTGGTAAGCATTAACAGTAACTTTATTTTAATCATCACTCGGGCGAGTAAATATAATATACGTCATGGCGGCCGACTTTATATCGTGTGTAATGGCCGCTAACTTTGTATCATCCGTAATGTGTTCTTATTTCTGTTAAAAAAGCCGTAATTTGTTTATTTGTAATTCTAGTTTTAATTTTCAGTTTTTGAAGAGTTTAGATGTGTTTCTTGAAATATTTACAAGATTGTTCGTGAGGTGAAAAGTTTTAGAAGTGAGCATGTGCTACACCGGTAGAGTCCAAGTTTCCCATAGAGGTGGGAGGGTACGGTATTAGACACGTTAGATTTTACACACCTAACAATTTTTTATTTTTTTAGAAGATTTTATTAATGTTTATCTCTTTTGTCCGACAAAATAAATATATTAATGAAACCAATAGCCGAAACTATTGTTGATGCATTTTAGTGAGGAATTCACCTTATAGATATCATATTCTGAAAATTGAAAAATGACACCTGGACACGGGAATCGAACCCGGGACCTTCGGCTTAGTACGCCACTGCTCTTACCACTGAGCTATCCAGGATTCGTCCCGTGCCCATGGTCATTCTTCACTCATAGTTTAAGGCAGAGTCTG
>CABFVX010000502.1:72561-98356 GCA_902151425.1 Timema shepardi | reverse complement strand
AGACTCTGCCTTAAACTATGAGTGAAGAATGACCATGGGCACGGGACGAATCCTGGATAGCTCAGTGGTAAGAGCAGTGGCGTACTAAGCCGAAGGTCCCGGGTTCGATTCCCGTGTCCAGGTGTCATTTTTCAATTTTCAGAATAAAATAAATATAACTGATTAAGTTGTGCTTTTCAAGTAGGCCTAACTGAGTAATTTTTGAATTCAACATATTAAGCTTTGTTTATGAGGTGAAAGATTCGATCATCGAAACCAGTAAAACACCGAATCCTTGAATCTCGAATACATGTCAGGATTCGGTGGATTCAAAGGGCCCATCTCTAGTTTTTATCACTAGCAAGAAAGATGGTGTAATGCTTGCAAGAAATTTAGATAAGGCTTTGAAATCTCACTTCAGATCCTATTTTCTGCCCATCCATGCTATGCGACCCAAGATTTAGAGGTGTCTTGATCGATGATATGGTGGCAGTAAACACACTAGCAATTGAAGTTAAGAAGTTGAGTGATAAGTCATCTTTAGAGCCTAACGTAAGAGAAGACCAACCCTCGTACTCTTCTAGTTCTGATAACCTAATATCTCCAAGGTAGCCCTCAAATACCTGCTACAAGGGCGTGCAGTGACTGATACCCTAATGTGTCCAAGGTAGCCCTCAAATACCTGGGAATACCTGCTACAAGGGTGTGCAGTGACTGATACCCTAATGTATCCAAGGTAGCCCTCAAATACCTGGGAATCCCTGCTACAAGGGTGTGCAGTGACTGATACCCTAATGTATCCAAGGTAGCCCTCAAATAACTGGGAATACCTGCTACAAGGGTGTGCAGTGACTGATACCCTAATTTATCCAAGGTAGCCCTCAAATACCTGGGAACACCTGCTACAAGGGTGTGCAGTGTCTGATACCCTAATGTATCCAAGGTAGCCCTCAAATACCTGCTACAAGGGTGTGCAATGACTGATACCCTAATGTATCCAAGGTAGCCCTCAAATACCTGGCAATACCTGCTGCAAGGGGTGTGCAGTGACTGATACCCTAATGTATCCAAGGTAGCCCTCAAATACCTGGAAATACCTGCTACAAAGGTGTGCAGTGACTGATACCCTAATGTATCCAACATAGCCCTCAAATACCTGGGAACACCTGCTACAAGGGTGTGCAGTGTCTGATACCCTAATGTATCCAAGGTAGCCCTCAAATAACTGCTACAAGGGTGTGCAGTGACTGATACACTAATGTATCCAACTTAGCCCTCAAATACCTGGGAATACCTGCTACAAGGGTGTGCAGTCACTGATACCCTAATGTATCCAAGGTAGCCCTCAAATAACTGGGAATACCTGCTACAAGGGTGTGCAGTGACTGATACCCTAATGTATCCAACATAGCCTTCAAATACCTGGGAACACCTGCTACAAGGGTGTGCAGTGTCTGATACCCTAATGTATCCAAGGTAGCCCTCAAATACCTGCTACAAGGGTGTGCAGTGACTGATACCCTAATGTATCCAAGGTAGCCCTCAAATACCTGGCAATAACTTCTACAAGGGGGGTGAAGTGACTGATACCCTAATGTATCCAAGGTAGCCCTCAAATACTTGGCAATACCTGCTACAAGGGTGTGCAGAGACATACCCTAATGTATCCAAGGTAACCCTCAAATACCTGGAAATACCTGCTACAAGGGTGTGCAGTGACTGATACCCTAATGTATCCAAGGTAGCCCTCAGATACCTGGAAATACCTGCTATAAGGGCGTGCAGTGACTGATACCCTAATGTATCCAAGGTAGCCCTCAAATACCTGGGAATACCTGCTACAAGGGCGTGCAGTGACTGATACCCTAATGTATCCAAGGCAGCCCTCAAATACCTGGGAATACCTGCTACAAGGGCGTGCAGTGACTGATACCCTAATGTATCCAAGGTAGCCCTCAAATACCTGGGAATACCAGCTACAAGGGAGTGCAGTGAAAGGGTATTTTCTAGTTCAGGAAACAATGAAACTTCCAGACATACAAGAATCGTTGACTCCTCTTCAAGTCGAGGAATTAACATTCCCTCAAAATAACTTGAAGAGAAAGTGATACTTCTAACTGCCTGTGTAAATATTTTCTTACTCCCCTTGTTTTTATTTTAACTTATAAAAACTGTTTGGTGTTGATATAATTTATCCTAAAACGTGTTTAAAAAAAAACTAAGTTATAACATATTACCTACCCTGAAGTGAATGTTTTTTAAAGTTTGATTGCAAATTAAATGTAGGATAATATAGTTGCACAATGTCGCAGGCCTGTGTAAATAATTTCTTTGCATATAATTTAACCAAATATAGCATATACATATATTGTTTTATAAAATTTAATTGTCTATTTATGTGCCCAAATAAATGTTTTTTATAGTAGGCCTACCCGCCTCGGTGATGTAGTTGGCTAACGCGCTTGTCGTGTTGAGCTCGACTGCTGAGGACGGGGTGATCGAGGTTCGAATCTCGGTCGGGTGAGTTGGTTTTTTTTCCTAAACGGTTTTCCACTCTCCCTTCACGCAAATGCGGGTTCACTTCCTCTAATTCAACCTTCCCAATTCCTAATCCATTAGAGTAATTAGTACTTAAAGCGTATAACCCAAACGGGTAGTAAGACGCGGTGCTAAATATTATTATTATTTAGTAGGCCTACATAACTTTTTTCCCCATCAATTACTGTTTCCTGCTTGTAGCCTAGGTCAGTTTTTTATTCCAGCCATATATTTTCCGCTACCGGCTTGCTAGGCCCTGTCCCTGGCCGTTAGTTCATCGCTGTGAAAGGTTAACCCCACATTTAACCAATGATACATCTTTCGGCCTTGCCGGGAATCGAACCTGGGAGCATTAGCCCGGAAAGCAAACATGCCGCCGACTGAGCTAAGGTGTCGGATCGGCCCTATTCTTAAAAGGAATATTACTGTTTATAAATAAAAATAATTAAGAATCAAATAGCCAAAGCAATTATAATTATTTTTTAGTGAGGACTTACTCGCATCTAGATATCATATTCTGAAAATTGAAAAATGACATCTCGACACGAGGATTGAACCTGGGACCTTTGGCTTCGTATGACAACGCTCCAGCCACTGAGCTATCCAGGAATAGTCCCGTGCTTAGGGTCATTGTGCCTTAAAATATGAGTGAAGAATGACCCTGGGCACGGGACGATTCCTGGATAGCAGTGGTTAGAGCGATGGCGTACTAATCCAAAAGTCCAGGGTTCGATTCCCGTGTCCATATTTGAAAATGACACAAGTTTTGTCATCTCTATTCAGGATATAAAATGCATTCTGATAATATTTAATCCGAGTCTCGGTTTTAGTGTCATAAAAAGTTCCCTATTAAATAATGGCATTCACTCTTGATGAGAAGAGTCACTTAACACAGGATAGAAGATATTTAAATTGTATAATACAAGCCCAAAAGAGGAAATGAAATCAGGTTGGATTTAAATAATAAGTAAGAAAGGGTGGGTCTAATTCTTCAAGCTTGACCAATTTTCACTTAAGTGAAATGGTGCATTGGAACATTTTAGAGGATTTCCTCCCTCCCCCCCCCCTCAAAAAAATAACTAGTTCTAAATTCGTCTTAGTTTCAAAAAGTAGTATTAGCATTTCTTTTAAAATTTGTTTAACTGATAAAATGAGGTTAATAGCATTAAGTAAATATTAACTGTATTTTCTTTTTTATATATCACTTAATAAATTGATATAGAAGAACATGTAAATATTACAATAACATTATGTTCTAAAGGTATCCGAGGTTTCAAAACTTCGACTTCGCTTCTAAAAAAAATTCCGACTTGGACAATTCATCAATAATAACAGTGACAGATAAAATACTCAATTTATAATCATTTAGTGTCATGAAATGTTAGTGTAGCGTTGTCGGAAACATAGTTTATCACTTATCAACATATAGTTTTGTTTGAATATTGTTTACCCGCCTCGGTGGCGTAGTTGGCTAACGCGCTAGTCATGTTGAGCTCGACTGTTGAGGACGGGGAAATCGAGGTTCGAATCTCGGTCGGGTGAACTAGGGGTGGTTTTTCCTAAATGGTTTTCCACTCTCCATCACGAAAATGCGGGTTCACTTCCTCTAATTCAACCTTCCCAATTCCTAATCCATTAGCGTAATTAGTACTTAAAGCATATAACCCGAACGGGTAGTAAGACGTGGTGCTGAATATATATATTTTATTTGAAGGCTCGACCTGACAAGGTTGTGTTTGTGCCATGTGATATTAGTCTTTTGTATTACATCACATAGTTAAAAATAAGTATTAAACAAGAAATGGAGTCGAGAAATTATAGTTATTTTAATATAAATGAACAGAGACCGGGCGGTTAGGTGTGAGGACAAAAATTAAGAAACGTGACACAAGGCCAAATATTTCATAAGTGTTTAAAGAGTTGAAGCAGAAAAAAAAAACACAAACACACACATGAAGGGTTTAAATGGCACAGTTTTATTGTGAATTGAAAAGGAAAAAACAAAAACCATCAGGAGGCAGAAATGAAGAAGCTTATTCCTCGGCATGTTTCGCCTTTAAACTTTTATATTTCTTATCACCATCCTGATCTCAACAAGTCCTGAAAACAATGTTGACTTGGTTTAAATACTTTGTAAGAGAAAAGTGTTAACTCATCTTATCCAAATTAACACTATTTGTTGCTAACCTGAAGCTTTAACATACATCTTACAATCCTCAAAAAGCATCCTTTCCTTCCTCACAAAGAGCTCAGACTCAACCAAGTATTTGTGACAAATGCAGATATATATATATATATTTCATTATTTTAGGAGGGAAAAGGGTTTTTGGAGGAGGTCATTTTATTTTTTTATTTGGCCCGTGACAGCTTTGTAAGAATCTGAATCAGAACTAGTTTTGATTAAAAAAAATTAAAGCTCTTGGATCAATTTTTTTTTATCTAACTTTAAAATTATTATTATTATTAGCACCGCGTCTTACTACCCGTTCGGGTTATACTCACTTACGCTAATGTGTAATGGTAGGGTGATTGTGAGATGGAATGGAGGACCTACAGTTTAACGTGGAATCCGAACCACGGTGGAGGCCTGGCATTCCCCGCATTCACAAGATGTCTTGTCAGAGGTGAAGTAACTTTAAAAAAATGGATGTTTTGGTGGAGACTGTATCAAAGATTTGTTTGTATGAGTAATTGAACAAGAGCATTCAATGAAACCATTAAATGTTTACCTAGCTTTTTTAATAACTTCTCAACCAAGATACCCACCGAGATGTGCCGCAGACGGGCTCAGGAAACTACTGGGGTGCGGCGCCGTGTCAAAGGGTGGTCCCCTGTGCACCGTGAGAGCTGATGTAAAGGCAGGCAGGTCATGGGTTCGTGGAGGAGGGCCCAGTCCCCCGGGGAAGAGGTGGTTGGGCGGCCTAAGCAGGTCAGATGCCGCCTTCCCTGCTTTGGCTTCGGCCTGCTGCTTCTGTTGGTGGTGGTAGATCTCCCAGGCGATGCGCACATGCATCGCATTCCAGCGACCCGTTTTCTGCAAAACAAACAACTCACAACAACATGTCCTTACACAACGAATAGTTCGGGTTGGACCCCAAAACACTCTTTTATTCTTTTTGTGGATCCAAGATGTTCAATTCTGAATCAAATTTGAATCATTCATGGTGTCTACTCAACTTGACCAATGAAATCCCCGACTTTTTCCCTTATTTCCCCTGATCATTTCCTAAAATTCCCCACTAAAATGTATGTAACATCCTTCTAACTCCCCCCCTCCCCCCTCGTTTTTCTATTAATATTTTTTTATGAATAATAATAAGTTTTAAAATTTGAATATTTTTTTAAATTTGTATTAAAATTGTTTACTAGAAATTAAAAATATATTACACAGCTACAAACAAAAAAATGAGATAATTTACTGATTTAATGATTATTGTATTTCATATTTTGAGTAAAATATCATTTTCCCAGATTTTTATTGTGATTTACCAAATTCCCGGCTTATACCCGTTTTTTCCCGATCACTTCAAATTCCCGGCTAATTCTCGTTTTCCCCGATTTTCCCAGATGGTAGACACCCTGTCATTTCATTCAACTCAAACCAATCCAAAATTGAAATTTTACGATATTGTGACTCAAGTTGAATAACAAAATATGTAAGACCATAAAAATCATGTCCAAAATGTGAACAGATTATTTATATTACAAAATTTGAAAACTTTATGGTCATGTAAAATTATGTGATTAGAGTTCTTTCAAATTAAATGTAAATATAGCCACATGACTTATCTTAGAAATTTCAAGGAAAACCTCTTTTCACTCTTAAAATTGTGACTTATAGGTCTCAAGTTTCAAATTAAATTCCATCAAATCTTTCAAGATTTGGAATTTTGAACCTAATACGAATATTAGTTGGATCCTTAGGATTCAGAATTTCAAAGCCTCGTAGAAACTTGGTCACCATGAATCTGAGGACTAAACTGTCCATCTTTATACTTTATGCAAGTAATAGGGAAGGTTAGCTCTCAAGAGAAAACAAATAAACTCCTACTTTCATTCTTCCATCTTCTCATCCCATTCACAGTTAGACAGGATTTTTAAATTGGAGAATATTTTTCTTTTTCATATTCTGTGTTTGTATCTCTTAATATCCCTATCTGGCTAACACATTACATTAATGTGAGTGTGTAAGGAACGCAAGTTTAAGGCAGTATTAATAGAAAAACATTTTTTGGACAAAATTAGTCAGTAGGAACGTAAAATTTAATTTTCTTCCATGGTGATATCAACATTTGTTGAATATTTTGTCATGAGCATAACGGCATTAGATGACATACATTTTATATTTTGAGTAAAAGTTGTAATTAAGCTCAAGGACACTCGTGACAGATACTCTAGAACTGATGTGTAGAAAATTAACATATGTTTCTACTGGAAAATTATTTTATTTCTTTTGACCAAAACATGTTTTGATATTTGTGAAAACTGCTCTTCCGACCTTAATTCAGTGTTTGTAAGTTGTTTTCATACTTTTCTAAATTATTAGGTAATTATTATTTTTAATTATTCATATATAAGTAAGTTCCAATACTAATAAACAATAAAGGTTTTCAGCAATTAAGAATATCCAAGTGTTGGGATAAGGATAAGGATGGTGAAGGGAATTAACCAAGACTCTACCCAGAGGGGGAGAAGCGAACCAGGACTCCTTAGTCTGAGTCATGCATCAACAACATAAGTTATTCCTATCCTTGACAACAGTTTTTCAATTGTAAGTTTCTTATACAGGATGGCCACTCAAACTCCATAGTAAAATTCCAGCATAATCTCCGCTTTCCCGGAAAATAAAAGGATTTTCCCGATTTAATAAATATTTGTTCTCCTGATTGTGAGACTTTGAACAAATGATTCCAAATGAAAATGTTTTGTAACAGGTGTGTTGAACATTCCACCAAATGTTAGTACCTGAGCAAGTATTAATATATTCCATTCATGGTAGGAATTACTCTTTGAAAGGTCTTTTTTCCTACCAATATCCTACTACATAGTAGATTTATGGTAGGGAAAAGGGCCTTTCAGAGAGTAATTCCTACCGTGAATGGAATATAGTAAGTGTTTCTCCCAATGCCTAAGCTAGTAAATTAATGGAGTCTAACCAAATTCATCAATGTGCAGCCTCAATTATGTTTTAAAACACATTAACTACTTCAAGATGGGCCTTTGTTGGAAAAAAAAAATCATTCTTAATCCCGTTATGCCGGGATCACGATCAACTTAATGTAGCCTTCACTTAAAGTAAACTTAACTTAAGAAAACAGATGTGTGATCACGATTCACTTAACTTAACAACTCAAGCCAAACATCTGCATTCTCGAGTATGATCTGTGATTTGTACTGTTTGTAAAGTAGTGATCTGTGAATGTTTACCATTTTCAATCGATCTAATATCTATTAAGCTTTCCTATTTTGGTTTAATTATTTTGTTTCAATGTCTGATCACTAGAGCTTAAGCTAAAGAGTAGACATTAAATGTCCCTGTTGACGTCACTCACGTGATTGGCTGGCTATATTATGTGATACCCTTCAAGTAACGTTCACTTAAAGTAAAAGACCTCCCAGGACATCTCACGTTAAGTTAACTGCAAGTCAACGTTGAGTTAATTGCATCCTGATCACTTCCATTTAAACACACGAGGAGATCCTTTAGGTTAAATTACGTCAAGTTGATCATGATCCCGGCATAAGTGAGCACAAAATTCAAACATTTTTCCCGATGCTCGAAATTTAAACATAATTTCCGAATTTTCCCGGTGAGTGGCCACTCTGTTAAAGTTAACTATCAAAAGATATGTAATGAAAGCCATTTTTAGACACATCCATATACAAATATTTAATCCTCTTTACTAGCACCTTAGAAAGAACATGGTGGAGCCAAAGTTAGTCTTAGTCTATTGGTCCTGCCTAGGGACCAAGCTTCCATCCAATTAGTAATTCAAAAATACTCATCAAAGATGCATGCACATGCGATAAAAAGAGGTAGAATGGGCACAGAATATTAAAAAAAGGAAAAGATTCTATAATATTAACAGTCTATAATAAAATAAACTTTAATTTATATCACATGGCTCTATTTATCATTCTTTTATATATATGTTTTTAAGAGCAAGATTTTAATTGTCAGGTCATTAATTAAAAGGAGAAATTTAGGTTAATTTTATTTGAAGTTTAAATTTTAATTAGGGTTGTACAAATATTAAAAAATTCAACTATTTTTTAATTTTAGCTATTAAATTATTTATGTTTAAACTTCGAATAATACATTTTTAAATTTTCAAGTACTTAAAACAGATTTTTTGGATCATTTAATTGCACCTCAATAAGAGTTTTTATTAAATATACACACACGTTTAATATTTATTTCTAGCTGCATTCACTAGTAGCAGGCTTGTGAATTGTCTAGTTTAGAAGTAATAAGTAGACATATGCCAAGGGTGGGGTTATTTATAGGGGAAAAGTGGTGTTATTTTTCTCAAAAATTGATGATATACACAAAAAGTGGTATCGGATTAATATTCGTAAAAAAAAATTAGGACAAAATTAATTAAAAAACTGGGATAAAATTGTCTACATTTTTCATTCATATTGTGTATATAACTATTTATTAACACATTCATATAAAAAAAAACCAAATATAAATACAGACCAAAGCATCAACATTTTATGTTTTAGATCAAACATTAGTAACACCAAAACAAGTCGTCATAGAAGATTAAACTACTATCAAACAAAGAGATGAGAATAAAAATGAAGCTGATATATTTTGCCAACATGAGCCTGTTGCAAGGGCCATATCTATCAATGTCTCTTGCTTGGAACTAGCTTAAAATCTTTTAAAGGCTGAAAACAAAGAATCTATCGAACAAAATCGAGATTTAAGTATTGTAATAAGTAAGTAGAAATTGTGATTTTAATGTAAAAAAAATAGCATAAATCTGTGAAAACACTCATATCTCCTGTGATCCATCTAATACCTATAAAATCAGCAAAAACTGATAATATCCGTACAAACGGCAGCCCTGGCATAGCGCTATCACCAGTGGTATCAAATCAAAAAATTATATTGCATGATGTGATATTTGTCCAATTAAAAAAGATTAGTGTTTATTTAATAGCATTAAAACAATAGAATTTGTGTTAAAATTTATTTCATAATATGATTACTCCAAACTTTATAGTGTTATTGAGTGTTTCATATGTTGGTATACTAGTTAAAGTCAAAGTGCACATTAAATGGTATAAAATATAAAAGTAAATTTTTAGGTTATATTCTTTTGATATTATTAGAAACAACCAAATTTCGCAAGACATGTTTTTATGAACTTTTACTAACTATATTAAAATTACAGTAGAGTCTTGGAAACTCAGCTAATATGGATGGTGTCGAGTTATTGAAATGTTGAGTTTTACGGTAGGAAAGTGCAGTGACAAATAATATATTTTAAACATGAACTAGTTTGTGTAATTTCTATAATAATGCCATTAGTGCTTTAATTTCGATGCGCAGACACGTTTACTTTGCAGTGATTGGTGGTCCTTAACCGTCTGTATCCACTCGTCATTAGAAAGTTGAAGTTAATCAACTTATAAGGAGTGACAAGAACTAAAGATCTAAGGATAAGGATTCCGTAGACAGTTATATCTGTTAGTGTGGAGTCGATCTCTTACAGAGTATCTTGCACCTTACAGATACAGAGTCTGTAGACAGTTATATTCTTACAGAATATATTGCATCTTACGGATACAGAGTCTGTAGACAGTACAATCTGTTAGTGTGGAGTCGATCTCTTACAGAGTATCTGTAACACCGCCCTTAGTCTTACCAAAAGAATAAAGCTGGCGCACAACATAAAAATATATATAAAAAAGGAACCAATAATTCCAGAGGAGCCGATAGGATAGTAACGAAAAGCAAATAGACCCGCACTGGGATATTCAGTTTTTGCTTCCTTGAACTCACACCCCAATTATTTCATTGTATATTACGGGTACAAGCGAAGGATATCATAAAGGTTTTATATAAAGACATATGTCGAAAATAACATTTTAGTTTTATATTGATAAATATTGAACAACAAATTTGTGCTATCAAGCAATGGCGAAAAACAAGAGTTACGATAATATTTAGTAACCATGATCGGTTACGATTCAATGTGATATATAAGGTTACTCCAAAGAGTAGAAAACAATACAACGACAATATGAAACTTTGGGTGCCGTATTGGCTATACTTATCTGTGACCTTGATCATAAGAACATATCATATTTCCCTGCCACGCAGGTAATACAAGCCTTTTACTTGGACAACGATATATTATGCGAAAATAGACTATCTCTGCCATTTGAAAAATAAGTTGCAAGTCCTAACTTGGACAACAATAGCAATGTTACATAAGCAAGAATAAACTATCTTTATCATGCGAGTAATAAATTACAAGTTCTAACTTTGACAATAATATACAAATATTACTCAACTGTATGGGTGATAGACATCCAAGCTCTCAAAAAGTGATACATAACAAACAACTCGTGACATTGCACAAAATCTTTCGGGGCTTCATGTTGAAGTAAACTAATATGAAAGATTTCAAATTTAAAGTTTTTATGAATTGTTAATATTACTCGCCAAAAAGGAATTTCCATGAACAATAAGGCCGAAAGAGAATTTAGTACCTCCCTGAAATATCCAGGACACCTAGGTGTGTCCGAGGACACGATCCAGATAAGAGTCCTGACAAGTGTAGTCGTACATTTTGAACTACACCATTATATACTTTGAGAATTAGCTCAAAAAGGGGGGAAGAGGGGTAAACAAATGATGGTCAACACACAACAAAGAAGAAAGGGAGGGGATAGATAGATATCAGTGGAACAACGGAGCAGCTTGTAGAATATTCCAGGCCACGTGTTACGACATAACACTACCGTCTTACGCGTGTGCACCACACTTTTACCACCAAGCCTCGAGATACCGCTCAGTTCACTCTTGCACGATATTTCTTCTTTTAATCGTCTGGTGAATATGATAGAGGCATGTTGTTGTGGTCTCGTGTGGGGAGGACATAGTGAAGTGAGACAGCTGAATGGGGCCAGAGTAAGCTCATTCGTTTAATTCTTGGTATGCTTTTGTAAGTTTATTCCCAATAAAAGCTACATATCTTGCACCTTACGGATACAGAGTCTGTAGACAGTACAATCTGTTAGTGTGGAGTTGATCTCTTACAGAGTATCTTGCACCTTACGGATGCAGAGTCTGTAGACAGTTATATCTGTTAGTGTGGAGTTGATCTCTTACAGAGTATCTTGCACCTTACGGATACAGAGTCTGTAGACAGTACAATCTGTTAGTGTGGAGTTGATCTCTTTACAGAGTATCTTGCACCTTACAGATACAGAGTCTGTAGACAGTACAATCTGTTAGTGTGTAGTCGATCTCTTACAGAGTATCTTGTACCTTACAGATACAGAGTCTGTAGACAGTTATATATGTTAGTGTAGAGTCGATCTCTTACAGAGTATCTTGCACCTTACAGATACAGAGTCTGTAGACAGTTATATCTATTAGTGTAGAGTCGATCTCTTACAGAGTATCTTGCATCTTACAGATACAGAGTCTGTAGACAGTTATATCTGTTAGTGTAGAGTCGATCTCTTACAGAGTATCTTGCACTTTACAGATACAGAGTCTGTAGACAGTTATATCTGTTAGTGTAGAGTCGATCTCTTACAGAGTATCTTGCACCTTACAGATACAGAGTCTGTAGACAGTTATATTTGTTAGTGTGGAGTCTATCTCTTACAGAGTATCTTGCACCTTACAGATACAGAGTCTGTAGACAGTACAATCTGTTAGTGTGGAGTCGATCTCTTACAGAGTATCTTGCACCTTACAGATACAGAGTCTGTAGACAGTTATATCTGTTAGTGTGAGTCGATCTCTTACAGAGTATCTTGCACCTTACAGATACAGAGTCTGTATACAGTACAATCTGTTAGTGTAGAGTCAATCTCTTACAGATACAGAGTCTGTATACAGTACAATCTGTTGGTGTAGAGTCAATCTCTTACAGATACAGAGTCTGTATACAGTACAATCTGTTAGTATGGAGTCGATCTCTTACAGAGTATCTTACACCTTACAGATACAGAGTCTGTATACAGTACAATCTGTTAGTATGGAGTCGATCTCTTACAGAGTATCTTGCACCTTACAGATACAGAGTCTGTATACAATACAATCTGTTAGTATGGAGTCGATCTCTTACAGAGTATCTTACACCTTACAGATACAGAGTCTGTAGACATTTATATGGAATTATTTAACATAATAATAGGTAATTAAAATTAAAAATGCCAAAAGTATTAAGTATTTTTGAAATAGAGCTCGGAATATTCAAAAGATGGCTTTTAAATATGTTAATAAGTTAAAATAAATATATTGATATGTAGATTGTGTAACGCCCAGGTGAACTGGTTTATAAATTTGGAAATAATGCTTTCCTTGTACTTTGGTTATTGGCGTGTATGTGAGATAGTAAAAATAGTTTGGTATAAGTGAGGTTGTTGTCAACTGTGTATTCATATACAGGGGCTATACAACTATATTGTGTTTAAGACGTTTAATTTAAGAATATATTAACTAGTTTGTAATAAATAGAACTTCATTATAAAAATAGGGGTGGTTGGGCAGCAAATATTTGTATCGGGTGGGCTCGAGCATGGGCAAATTTGGGCGGGCATTTCATTTTGCAAATAACTTAGTCACAAGCCTATAAAATTTCAAATTACATGTTAAAACAGTCACAAAATGCAAAATGGCTGTTTCCTATTTACTGTTAACTTGATACATACTTTTCTATTCATATCCTAACAAATCTGGCTAGTAATAATAAATTCAAGAAATGTAAAAAAAAACAATTTGAATTAAATTTTCACAAGTATAGGGCCTAAAAATCTCAATGAGGAACTGTTGAATTTGTTATGTGAGAAACATTATCATAGTTTTGTTGAAAGCAAACATAATAATTTACGAATTAATAAAAAATAATACTTACCTTTGTTTAATATCAGTTGAATATATGAATAACAGCTAAACACTATTTTTTGGAATGTTTGAATTAGAGGTTAGTGCTAACATGGTATTATATACTTACCAAGTTCTTGAGATGCCTGATCAAAATACGGGCATAAAAAATACTCGCCCAACATTCTGGGATGTTTATATGCCCGATATATTGCCCAAAATTTCGAGTGCCCGGCCACCCCTATATATAAAAGGATATATTTTTTTAATTTGTCTTATTTAAATACTTGTGTTTAAAGTAGACCAGGATTAGTTAAAAACATAAAATCTTTTAGTTTTAATATTTCTATTCGTGGTAATACATATTCAAGTTGATTCGTTATAATTTTCAACCGCCCTACTCCTAGAGAAATATTTTCTAGACCTTTTATATCAAAATACAAGTTTATTTAGTGAAATACAATAACTTTATTTACCATAAAAAGTGATATAACTTTTTTTTTTTACCAAAATCAACTTTTTTTATTTAATGATATCCATTTGTTTTATTTACCACAAATCAGGGTCTCTAGCCTATTATTTACAACAAACTATTTTCAAAATTTTGTACAAATTTAATCATCTTTTTGACATTTAGTTTCAGATTTGTAAACATTAGTTAATATTGACTATAATCCATAGCAACATAGAAAGGGTTTTTCCCCCCCATAATTTTGCTAACAATACTTTTTTTTAATCAATCATAGTTTTAAAATTTTAATTTTACTTGGACTCCATAGTAAGCTTAAACGTGGGTTGGTTGTTTGAAGATCACTGTCTCAATTAGCTTAAGTAAGGTAAACACTGTCAAATTATTGCTTTGTAAGGTTTTATCCCTGGTTTAAGAAAATCACAATTCTGCAAATAAGTCAGCTGTTTGGGTGACCAAGGTTTAAACACTGTAATACGACCCTTGACCTGAGCATACAAAGAAGCCCTGAATATAGAATATGTTAAAGGTAGAAGCGAGCAACGCATGCAAGACACCTACCACTGGTTTAGGTTTGGCAGGGTCAGCCAATTGCTGTGGACAAAAACAAAAACAAAGCGTTACACGTGAGCATAAGCCACAGGGGAAAGACACGCTGTGCCAACGCCACGCGTCCTAACGATGCATACCTCAAAACACCTATTCCAAACAAATGATTAAAATTAATTTTGTTTGTGGCAGTCTATTTTTTTATTTATTGAGGAGTTATTTTATGCATAACATTAAGCCTGTTTTGAATCTAAATAGATTCTAAATTTGGATCTGATACGTTAAGTTCAAAATTTGAATCTATACCAATTAATGCTTGCTCAACAAATCATTATGATCAGTGCTGAAACCAGTTGCATATTAAAGTGATTAGAGAAATGAGCTTGAGTTTCAGGTTGTAAAGGAAATTGTATGGATGACAGTTGTTTGTTAAAGAATTTATTTTCTTGAAACAAAAATACCTGGCTCAACTTTTTGTAAATATTAATCAACCTTTGCACTAAGATTGAAAAAAATATATGATGTATTCTTTATTTGATGTTTCACTTTGAGATAAATGTTATTATATATTTTTTTAATCACCTATATTTAAAATGTGTCTAAAATTACTATCATTATTTACTTAGTATAATAATCAACATAGATTCAATTTGAACCATTACTATAATAAACCTATGATAAGCTATTCAGTTATCCAAAAGGTGGATTTGATTCAAAATTGAAAATTATTAATTTGAACAGGCTTACAAAATAACGATTGTGTGAAGATGAAATGACCAAAAATTAAATTTTGGTTATATGAACAATATTTCTCTTGAAAAGTAAAGTGTTATTTTGATTGAGTTTTTTTGTTTGTTTAAATTTAGGCCAGTTAACATGTCCAGACTAATCTTGGTTTGTTAAATATATTAGATGAATAAATTATGAAAATAGTGCACTTGTAGTTAGTTAAGCCAAAAAAACCAGAGCAAAGCACATGAAATATATAAATTGCTAATCTAGCAATAAGTGGTTTATACAGAATCAATGCTCTGAACATTTGATCAGCTATTGCGCAGAAACTTATATGGTGGTTGCCGAGGATAACAAAAGTAGCGTGGCGTTGCACTGTCTGTCTATAAACACATGCTATGCAAGGTTACAAGAAAAGGGGGGGTTTAAAGGATTTTAGAATAATGTATTAGTCAGAAAGTTATCAAATTCACAGGGTAATACAACAACACAAATCATTCTCAAACATTTAGAATGGTTCCAATGGGGTGGGAGATGCAAAACATTAATAAAAAGTATATTTAAAACATTTAAACTAAATAAAATACTATTTTCTATTTATCAAGTAAATATTTTTCTAAAACCCTATATTATATTTAAAAATAGTACACACAAAACGTTTTAAGACAATTATTATTACATCTAAAAAAAATTGTAATAGATTGAAATAGTTTCCAAAATGTTTAAAGAGTAGAGCCCCTGATAACGACAAATTATCTATAAGGTAAATAAAAGAATAGGAAACGACCGTTGGTGTGTCTCCCTTTNAGCAAATCGGGAGGTTGTTTAAGAATGAAAGCAACAATATGTAAAATGTGTTAAGTGTGTGTATATGAGCATTTGTTCTTGAAATGAAATAAAACATTTGCATAGCTAGACTATCAATAAATTAGTATAAATGATTTATTATTTAGAGGTTGTGTTTAAAAAAGGAATGTAACACCCCAATGTAGTGATTCAAAACTCTTGACTTAGTACACTCATGCTGCTCTACTAGTTAAGCTATACAGTTTTTTTAAATTTTTTATTTTATAAAGAAAATATCACTTGTATTGGACTCCTATTCACCAGGGTTGTGTGAAATTTACTTCTTTTAAATTAAGTGTAAAACTATTTATATAAATAAAATATTCCCAAATGACGAATCCAATTCTACACGCATCCAATTTTCAAAAATATCTGGCTGAGGATCATTCCTAATAGTTTCTAAATACATACTTTAAAAAAAAAATTGCTCAGAGAAGACCACTTCAAATAGCACTGGAGGCATTTAGCTGTCAGAAAATATCACGGTGAGGGTATGGATTTGAACCAAGTATCTATTTTGTTATCTTCATTCATGCTGGTATACAATGTTTACTAGGGTGGACTGTGGAGGAAGAACCAATGGCACTCTCTCTCTCTCTCTCTCTCTCTCAATTCTCAATCATGTCCTGCAACTCTAGCCTTCAATATCTTTTAGCTCATAGTTCATAGCTGTTCTTTCATCCTTGTTTATCAATACATTACTGGTGCCTGACCTTGGGGCAAGCGATCTACTACCCTCCTTTATCAATGGGTACATCCTTGTTTATCAATACATACTGGTGCCTGGCCTTGGGGCAAGCGATCTACTACCCTCCTTTATCAATGGGTACATTTTCCTATTGCTTGTTAATAGTTAATAATATATTTCAATAGAGTATATGGCCACCGAATGAAGGTACAAATACGATATATTTTAAAATTATATATTCATGCTATTTATGTAGTATTAATTTATCAACAGTCTTTATGAAATATAAATGTATATATTTATTTTGCTAATGTATACACAAAATAATTTATTTTAAACAACTGTAATACATGGTGGTCAGGTGGATGGTCAGTATAAAATAAAGGGAACAATAACTAAATTTGCACAGCCAGGAAAGTATGAGCGCGTGGTTTCTGATCAAGTATGGCCATAGTTCATGCCCATGGTAAGCACATTTAGGCTTTATTACCCAGTTGCTATTGGTTCAACTTTCCCCTTCCTCTGTTTGCTTCTTGTCCAATTTTAGCGGCAGAAATGAACAATTATTTCAAACCATGATTTAGGGCTCTACTCTTGACAATTTTCTTCTAAAGACATATATATATATATATATATATATATATATAACAATACAGGTAGGCTATTTAATTCAATTTTAAACATTTTTCCGACTTAACCCTGTTTTTAAGGTTAAGTGGTCGCTGGTGATTAGTCCAAACAACATGCAGAAAGAAAACACCCAGTAACAGAAAATGATGTCTCTCACCTTTGGTGTGAATGTGGGTAAGTGGTTCGGGGGCACAAAAGGTGTGGATGCCCCCAGACTAGGATGAAGCAGTCCCGGGGAGAAGCCAGGGTAGCTCGACAGACCTAGGTTCTGTCGGTAGAATGGAGAGTCCACACCACCCAGCTTTGGGATGTCTTTAAACTGGAGATTGAATAATATAATAAATATAATATAATATAATATAATATAATATAATATAATATAATATAATATAATATAATATAATATAATATAATATAATATAATATAATATAATATAATATAATATAATATAATATAATATAATATAATATAATATAATATAATATAATATAATATAATATAATATAATATAGTGATGATAATTATAGTATTACTGATAAAAGCTCAGGATCGAAATTGAAAAAGTGTTTAGGCTCATCATTTTCAAGCTTTCTTTTGTTGTACATAGAAATCAAATTAAAAAAATTAATGGTAAGTATGGTCTATTTAATTTAATAGTATCAGAAGTTTAAATTGTAATTCATTCAGCAACTTAAAAACATAGTTAAAGTTAATATGAAATTTCATATTAATATTATAATAAAGAGCTCTAAAAATACTTTTGATTGGTAAATTCATTAAATATTTTGTTCATTTTGAATTATCCATGATTGTAGTTGCATTGCCATGAGAATAGTGATGGGGTCAAACCAGCTCACATAAGCTCGCTCACTCAAAAGAGTCGTTCATATGAGTCATATCGTTCACCTCATGGCTGGCTCGCTCCCAATCCCTTCACCCCTTCCCCTCCCTAGCTTGACGAGCGACCGCTATCTAGTTCTCACAATTCCTGTTCCGAGCATACAAATCTGTACCTTCCCTTTCAATTGATGAACGAATAAGGATTTATGTGTAATTTATCCGAATCCTATTGCGTTTGATTCTTTAATTTTATTACTTATGCATATAGCCTTTAGTGTTTAGTTCACACAATTATGTCTATTGATGTTAAGAAAATAGTTTAATATTGTATTATTATTATTATTATTATTATTATTAGCACCGCGTCTTACTACCCGTTCGGGTTATACGCACTTACGCTAATGTGTAATGGTAGGGTGATTGTGAGATGAAATGGAGGACCTACAGTTTAACATGGAATCCGAGCCACGGTGGAGACCTGGCATTCCCCACATTCACAATATGTCTTGTCAGAGGTGAAGGAAGGGTTTGGTAATCAGATAAATCTGTGCCGGGACCGAGGATTGAACCCCGGCCGCCAGCATAGAAGCCTGACACCTTACCCCTAGACCGCCAGGTCACCTTTAATATTGACAGTGCTGCAATCTAGTAACGATAGTAAGCATTTATAGTTGATTTTTTTTGTAGTAATGAACAAAGAATGACAGAAGAGCATTCATCTCTATAATATATCTGGATGGACATCTGGGGCTGAATTTTCGAACTGTCTTCTGCATACCATTGTGTAAGAGAGAAGGAAACTTTCAGGTATTTTTTTTCTCTTACACACATACAAGGCAATGTGGCATTTTGACATCGGTCATTAATTTAATTGAATTGATTGAGATACATCAGTGTGTGATTAGTTAAATGAAATAAATATGTTGGTAAAAACTTTGAAGAAGTTAAAAACATTCGAAGCTGGTTAGTATTTTCTTTTAAATTGATGTAGACTAATATATACGATGATTTTTGAAGAAAGTTCGCTTGTAAGTTTTTATCTATTACCAGAACCCTACCCTATAGCTTTGCTTAGAGATAAAGCCTTACAGATTGTGATTATTACTACATTTAGGCTTTAGTAGATATAGTATTTCCTACAAGCCTATAACCTGATTAACATTTGAACATAGGACTTCTACACAAAGTACGTCATTCAAACAAATGTAATACAGTTTTTAGATAACTGTTTCATAATAGTTATCAAACTTTCAACAAAATAACATTTCTGAAAGCAAGTTTTTTTTAATGGTATTATAATAATACTTTCTAAAACCTATAACCTAAATGATAGTTTGAATGTATGCCAACTACACAAAGTTTGTCATTTAAACAAATGTAATCAAGTTTTAACATAGCTTATTAATTATATTTATTTTTCTTTCAATATAACATGGTTTCTGAAACCAATATACAAGTTAATAACCAACTTTAAAGATGAGTGTAATCTTGGCAGACTGTAAACAACATTGATGATGACTACATATTTAAATTATTATTAGCACCGCGTCTTACTACCCGTTCGGGTTATACGCACTTACGCTAATGTGTAATGGTAGGGTGATTGTGAGATGAAATGGAGGACCTACAGTTTAACGTGGAATCCGAACCACGGTGGAGGCCTGGCATTCCTCACATTCACAAGATGTCTTGTCAGAGGTGAAGGAAGGGTTTGGTAATCAGATAAATCTTTGCCGGGACCGAGGATTGAGCCCCGGACCCCCAGCACAGAAGTCTGACACCTTACCCCCTAGACCGCCAGGTCACCCTTTAATACAAAGAAGTTGTAATAAAGTGTAAGGTTGTACGTACCAGAGGAGGCGGGAAAAGTGTCGGTGCAGGCGGTGGCAGAATAGGGGTGGTGTGTTGATGAACATGTGTGTGTTGATGTTGGTGGTGGTGCATCTCCGTCCGCAGGTATGGCGGCGGGCCCACATTCAGCGAGCGGTCCTGGGAGGCTAGGAACCTGCTATCCAGTTCCCGTCGTAGCAGGTCCGTTTGGTCTGTAACACCCACACAGCACTCTGCACATCAACCATACGTTAAATCTGCCCTACAATACTTGGATACACAGATACAGCATCACATCCTTGACCGGTGATGACCAATGGGAGGTCTGGGGAAACAAGCATAACATTTTGCTCATGTGTTTATAACCAATAATCAGCAATATAAAGAGTTGAACCAAGAGTCCTTGTGACTATGTCGATAAGTAGCCAAAATCTCACAAATTTGTCATTAACACCGTCTTAAAATAATGTGTAGGAACACCAATAAGTAACTAAGAGTAATATTTGAAAACAGTAAAATTAGTGATGCGATACAATTGATAGGTGAGGAAGTCAACCTGGAAAGAGAGATGGGTTTGACCTTGAAAGAGAACCACTAAAATTTGCATTTAATTTCTTTTTTTCACTCTTCATCTATTTTACAGCATGTTTTTGCTTACTATAAGGATTTACAGATTGACACCCTTTACTATCTACATTAAATTACTTATTTTACTATTCTATACTATTTTCATACATTTCTTAGCACCTAAGCCCTTTTTAGTATTTCTAATAATTATTTTAAGACATAGTTAATGCTGCACTTGTGATACTCGAGCTAGTTTGTAGCCATCAGTAACGTAACCAACCACATAGAAGTCACAAACTAAACCAACTAAATGTTACTAAGAAAGTAGAGGCCATGAGAATGAAGTTTGTGAGGAGACGAGGAGAGACAGATTAGGAATGAAGCTATCCGGGAAAGAGTTGGAATAAAGGGAGTACACGAGATAGTAGAGGAAGCAAGATTGAGATGGTATGAACATATAATAAAAATAGAAAAAGAGGAGATGCCAAAGAAAATGGTGGCAACGAAGTATATAGGGAAAAGAACGCAAATGAGGTCAAGAAAGAGATGGGAGGAGCAGATAAGATAAAGTGTTCCAAGTCAGTGGAATAAACTAAAGGAGGAAGAACGGTGGAAGAATAAAGGAAGATGGAGGCATTTTACTAAACTGGCCCAGCCCCAAGCTGGAAACACTTGAGGATGAGATTATAAAAATGAATAATTGCCTAATGTCCTAAGAGTGTATTAAAACAATGTAGAAACACTGTAAAATAATGTAATTTTAATAGTAATATTTGATTGTTAAAATGATAAGAAAATGGAAATGTATAGTGCATGCAAAGAAATGTGGTGTAGTGTATTTGTAATGTATACACTTGAAAAACTCCGTCCACAATGAATATGATCATAAAGTTGTCCATGCAATATGTCTTCATTTAAAAAATATTTAATAAGTAAAACAAACTTTTATATCTGAGTAAAACAAAAATTACCTCATGTGTCTAAATTTTTACTAACAATGCCTCAAATGGCAACCAATCAATAATAATTTATATAAAACCCATAGGCAAAAAGTAACTCACTAGGTATAAATGTATGGTCACCATCGTTAGCTTGGCGACCGTAGTTTTGGAGGCCTAGCTTAGAAAACTTACGAGTTGGGGGATCTTTCATGTGTTGTAAAGTGTTAATAACGTTGCCACTCAGTATTAAACACTTTTTTTGTTTGTAAATTTTAATTGTTTAGAAAAACACAATTTTTTAAATCCAAAAAATTTTACCAAGCACTGGAAAAATAAATTGACTAATGTACAAATCAATAATAAAAAAACAACTGTAGACTCTATTAACAGGATTAAACTTACTTAGCCTCCTATACTTCAGCAAAATAAATAAAACTTGACAGTTCTTTTTATCTTTTCCCTTTAAGTAGAAAACTACCAATCAAGAGACCTTGAGAATAAGTGTTGTTTATATATATTTTTTTACCAATGATTTGAGCAATTTATGGCACTTAAGTGTTTAAGTACTTTATGAACTAGTTTAAATAGCTTAGCAGCAATAATGGCAAAACCTATATTGAAAGAAATGACAGCAAGTGAGCAATCACTACCTTTGAACATAGCGAAATGTTTGTGTAATGCTGCTTTGTTTAAATAGATTAGAGTATTGTGAAATATAACGAACAATTTAAACGCACTCTTGTGGTCACGTGACAAATCTTAAAGAGGCAATATGAGCCGATAATTGTCTCACCTTCCCTAGCCAGGAGACACACCTAGACCAATACCTAGACGCCCCTTTATCCCCAGCAAATATGTATTTATTTTCTTTCTGTTCTAGGTATAAGATTTTTGTTTTGTTTTTACAATTAAACTTGTTTCCAAATTGTGTAATTCTCGCTCTAGAAAGCAGAGTAAGAGGACAACTAGCTTTAGTTAGCCACCTAAGTGCTGGTACATCACTTTTGATAATAATAATAATAATAATAATAATAATAATAATAATAATATTTAGCACCGCGTCTTACTACCCGATCGGGTTACACGTTTTTAAGTACTAATTACGCTAATGGATTAGGAATTGAGAAGGTTGAATTAGAGGGAATGAACCCGCATTTGTGTGGAGGGAGAGTGTAAAACCACTTAGGAAAAACCACCCCCAGTTCACCCGACCGAGATTCTAACCTCGATCTCCCCGTCCTCAGCAGTCGAGCTTCAACACGACAAGCGCGTTAGCCAACTACGCCACCAGGCGGGTCACTTTTGATAGTTTTTAGAAAAATTATGTTCAAACACAGGTTATTATTTTATCCAGAGGATAACATAATATCGACATAGACATCAAGAGAGCTATATATTCTAAATATTACTATCTAATAACATGTGATTTGGTCAAATGTGATGTTTTATTTGTATTTAATTACCATCACACGTTCCATACTCTCTTTTGAAGAGTTGCCAGAACCAAGGACTGGGTGATAGAAACCAACTTTATTCAAGAGGCAACCATCAAAACTTTGTATAGTGGTAGCATTATAGCTAGTTCCTCCTTTCTTTGTAAAAGCCATACACGTTTTGTGCCTCTATTTATCGCTATTCCTCTTT
This sequence comes from Timema shepardi, assembly GCA_902151425.1. Taxonomy (NCBI): domain Eukaryota; kingdom Metazoa; phylum Arthropoda; class Insecta; order Phasmatodea; family Timematidae; genus Timema; species Timema shepardi. The sequence continues at coordinate 75,022 of CABFVX010000502.1, read as the reverse complement.
CATGTGCCTTCAATGTAAAGAATCATGTAGCACAAAAGTTAAGCGGTATCGTTGAAAGCTTGGAAGAATGACTTGTTGGGGTTTAATTTTATTCTTTTGCAATTTTTAAAACAGTTATGGAAAAAGAGAGAGTAAATACAGTAGTCTTATTTCAAGGTTTTTGTATGACCATGTAAATGTGTTGTGGTGTTTGGCCTGTTAGTTGATTTGACAGGTGTCAAAACGCCATCTTAACACCGCTTTTACTACCCATTAGGGTGTTTTGTTTATATTATTATTAAGGGTTTTTCGCTTGTATTTATTATTAAAAGTGAAATGAGTTAAAATGTAAATAATCTCCTCCAATTGAAAAAAAATGGCCTGTTAAGGTTATTTAAAGTGTTAGTTAGGTAAAGGCTATTATTTATCCTTGTAAAGCTCCTTTTATATTTTTCTTAATGAAAAAAATAGGAAAGTCAGTGAATTTAATCAAAGTGGGTTCAATTGTAGATCTGAAAGCCCTCTTCACTTTTTTTTAGATGTAATTAATGAAATTTTACTTAAGAATCACTACAAAAAATTCATATTGAAGTTTTCACCAATTTTTGTTTTATTTAATAGTCAAGTCATATGGCTAAAAATTAGGGATCTGCGAGCTTGGGTTTTTTCATTCGAGTCGAGTATTTCTAAAAGCAGCCGAGTTCGACTATATTCCTAATTTTAAAATGTTAAAAGTATTTATTTGTTTATTTGAAATGTAAATAGGTATCACATCTTTAAAATTTCACATTTAAAAAATATACTAAAATCCATGTACTTAAAATATGAATGACACTCATTTTTTATCAATATAAATGCTATAAAAAAAAGGAGTTAATAAATGGAAATATTGGTTTTTAATTTAGAAATAACACATAACAAACACAATTAAAAAAATAAGAACACTAAAAAGGGGGAGGAGGGGGCGGGTGCCCCTAAGAGATAGTTAAAATTATTTCAACACTCGTCTTTAAGGCCATTAAAAATGCACTAAAAAAATAATACGAATAATTGCATAGTGGCTTGGAAATGTACATTAAGATAGTGTAGAAATATTGCACAAACACACTTCTCTCGTCATTTCTTCAAACACTTTTACACTTACCGTTTCTTCAAAACTTCCACATAGAATGTTATTTTGAATTTTCAGAAATATTTCTTTTTCATCAATGTATCTTCATATGAAAAGTAAATATATTTCCAAAAATTCAAAACAATGTGCAACTGTGGAAGTTTGAAAAAGTGGAAAGTGTAAAAGTGCAAGAATAAATAGAGAGGTGTGTTTGTATTTAGGCCTAACCTAACTATCCTTTCAGGTTGGCTTCCTTCACTATCACTTTACATTATTGTAGAGGGTTTCTACACTGTCCCGATAAAAAGTTAATAAAATTTACGTTCTAATAAGCTCATATTTCCCCAAAATATGCTTCAGTAACTTAATTTATCCTATAAGAAAACCTAAGAATCATAAACAAGTAATGAATTTGAAGTGTTTCATATTTCGTTTATTATTCCTTAGTGTAATTGTACATGATCACATCTTCTGTTCCATTTCCATTCCTCTATGCACAGTTGTACGGGCTCTTGTTAGACATTTTATTGAGAAATTTACTTCAATTTTGAATGCATGTAAAAGTTGATGATCATAATTTAAAATTAAAAATAATATCACCAAAATAATATTTCTAGCAAACAATATTAAATAGTAAATGCTTTTTTAATATATATGTGGTAAGTTTGGTAAAATATGTATTGCAATATATAAGATCAACATTAGTTTTAAACAGGTTAACCAACATAATTCTATAACCAAATAGTAACTACATTAGTGCTAGTTTAGTAGCTAAACATATTAATTGATACAAGTTTTAAATACCTTAAGTTTGAAAACATTTAATATAATAATGTATTCTTGATATTACATTTTTACTTTAACATAAATTACTATTTTAGAAAGGGACCAGATAAAAAGAGTAATAATAATCATTCAATTATTTAGTAATCTACTAAACTATTTTTATTTTCGTTGCTTTGTCATGGCAATACAAGTTAACAACTTCATCAAGAATAATTCAAAATGGACGACAATATTGATTAAATTTACGGGTCGAAAGTGGTTTTAAAGCTCTTTTCTATGTTATTAAGTGAAAATTGATATTAATTTTTAACAATTTGCTAAGTAACCGAATGATTTACAAGTGGAAATGCCGATATGATCTCAATTAAATAGCCTATGCTTACTATTGCGTTCTAAACATTGATCACCAAGTACACCAAGTGTGAGCTCGATGATGAGCCTACAAAAATTTCAATCTCAATCTCGAGCTTAAAGGACCCGAAGCTCAAAATCTGAGTACTCGCAGAGCCCTACTAAAAAAATTAATAATTTAGAGCTTATCTATCATTTTATAGTTTTCCTGACCAATAGACACCCCCCCCCCCC
>CABFVX010000502.1:56074-72537 GCA_902151425.1 Timema shepardi | reverse complement strand
CCCCGCATGCACCCATCTTATAACGAGAACACTTACTTGACTGGAAGAGTGACTCTGCCGAGAAAGGGTTGGGGTTCGGAGCCTGTGGTATATTGAGTGGGCTGGCAGTTGCCGTGGGTGGGGGCATCGACGGAGGGGCAAACATGGACGCCGCAGGAAATGAGTGGGAGGAGGGGTGAAGAGGATGGGAGGAGGGGAGGGAAACCGGAGGAGGAGTAGGGCGGGGGACCGATGACGCGGGCGACAGTTGAGGTCCAGAGGAACTATGGACAGACAGAAAACAATTATACATATTAAGTCATATTATAATATAATAATAATATAAATTTAGGAGAGTAAAGTACAGAGCATATTTAAATTAATAACCATTTCATTTTGTGCCTAGGTGACCAAACTGATGCCCGCATATAGTTTTTGACTTACCTGACCGAATATAAATTGTGGAAGAAATCCTAGGAAAGAGAGGTGAAAACAGAATAGTGAAAACACCAATTGTACCTTTCCATCTTTTAAATATCTTGTTTCATGTTCTATATTATGTAATATATTAATATACATAAGTATTTTCCATGACACGCCTTACTGCTAGTCCAGGCTAGATGCAATTACTGTCAAATCTGGTTTTGTGAGCGCGGATGTAGTGAACACTCGGCTACGATGAACCTAAATCATTGATCTCGACCACACACATTTCAATGCATGTTAAAAAATGTGTTTATAATGAACCATCAGCTTTGATTTTAGTGCACAGAAAAATTGAAACTTTCAACAATATATGTCATTCTAACATCATAATTATTTAAAAACAGAACTTTTTGGTTGTTTAAACTTGAGGATACTGTTCCTCTGAGTCCTAGTTTAGGTAGCACAAAGCTGACAAAGTACAGAATGTGGAGGGGGAGGGTTGAGCTTAAACAGTCACTGCACTCCCTGACCTGCCTTAAGGTTTAACGCCTTTGTCTGCGGCTAGTAAAGGAAGACTGAAGAGATTACCGTTTAATTAGCCGATAATTGCCCCGTGATCGAGCACTAATTAAAGCGGTACGGTATTTTGATGATATAATTGGTATTGATAGCCCTGTGATCGAGCGCCGATTGAAGTGTTTTGTTTGTATAATTATGTGATTAAAGTTATTTAATCGTCCCACGGTTAGGCGCCATTTGAAGAGTTACAGAATAATGCCTCTACGTTTGGGACACCATTTATAAGGTTTATGAAATGTTTATATTGTGAATGCCCTCATGTTGGAGCCATTTGTTACGTGTATAATTGTTACAGATATAAATCACTTTATTTAGTATTGAATAATAACACAATAAGTTTGATACTATTTATTTATTCAATAATTACTATTTGTAATGGTCTGAAAACTGATCACGTTAACAATTTAGAGAGGCGGCTGATAACACGATCGATCGATCGTAGGAATCGCGGAGAGGAGTTGCAGTCCGAGTACATCAAGGACTGGGCTCCTAGTGAGGCTCCATCTCCCCATCTTTCGTGTATATATATATTGCTCATGGAAGCTTCGAGAAGCTTGTGTTTAGAAAAAATAAAATACTTAAAGAAACCCATCTGGATGGAAGTAGAAAGATCCTGAGCAGGAAACTGACTCAAATTACCTTTTAAAAATGCATATCGATCTTTCGAGAAGAGGAAGTTATTTTTTAAAAACTTTTTAATCGGCATTCTGACTTTGCTGGTCCTACGTCATTTATAGTGGCTCTTGTGCCTTCTTGGAAGAAGTGCTTTAAGCGCCACGTAAGAGATTGTATTATTTAAATAAAATAAAAATAAGTTTGTAGAATTAGGACGAGATTATTGTCAATGCTTTCAAACATCCTTTCGAGTCAAATCAGGTACATTACAAGACTGAGGTGTGTTTATAAGACAGAAGTGAATGACAGTCTGTGGACACTTAGTAATTGTTTACACTAATCCCTTTCTTCGGGAGGGTGTATGAAAGTCAAAAAATTATACTTTTCTACTCAGTTTAGTTTTTTGAATACATAGATAGTGGAGAAAGCACATACCCTAGAGAAAAGATCTGGAAAAAATCTTAATCAAAACGGTATACAGTAAACAACTGCATATAAGATATTTTTTTAAGATTAATTGATAGATTTCAATAAAGAACGATTGTATTTGAACTCTTAATTTGTTTGTCACTAACCCACTCCTTTTTGATTTAAAAAAATGTGTTTTAAGTGAACTTGGGACATAATGTAAAGGTTCATTACAACCAGAGTTGACTGTAATTACACTAATGGTGTAGAAATCAAGAAGGTAGGATTTAGAGGAAATGTACTTTCATATGGAGCGAAGGAACCATTTAGGAAAAACCACCCCAGTACATTATTATTATTATTATTATTATTAGCACCGCGTCTTACTACCCGTTCGGGATGTACGCACTTACGCTAATGTGTAATGGTAGGGTGATTGTGAGATGAAATGGAGGACCTACAGTTTAACGTGGAATCCGAACCACGGTGGAGACCTGGCATTCCTCACATTCACAAGAGGTCTTGTCAGAGGTGAAGGAAGGGTTTGGTAATCAGATAAATCTTTGCCGGGACCGAGGATTGAACCCCGGCCGCCAGCATAGAAGTCTGACACCCTACCCATAGATCGCCAGGTCACCCATCACCCCAGTACAGCTGGCCATAATTTAGGATGAGACTATGAGTTTACATGAATGACAACAGTTCTTAGATAAAAAAAAAAAGAGTGAGAGAGAGAGGCTTCATAGTCTCGGCTGTTAGGGTCATTCGACAGTAAACCTTTTTATTGCCATCTTTAACAAGTGTATATTTATAAGCTATTCCAGTTTACAAGTTATAAGGGCTCAAACTTGATATCATATGTTCGTGTATACCATTGTTAAGGTACAGTATCTAAAGTATGGGGTTTAATTTTAGTACAGCGGAATCTCCGTTGATGAACACAATAAATAGCGAATCATTCTTTATGACGGAAAGTTTAAATTTCCCCAATAAAATAACATTGCCTCTTATCCGTATAAAGGATGTTATCAATAATGGACGCAGACACTGCTAGAGGTGCATATTTATGTATAAAAATATCTTAATAGTGGACAATAGTGGACCAGTGCCTAATTTAGTACTCGACTGTAGGAATATCAAGAATTACATTGTCTTGTTTGAAGTGTGATTAGTTCCACCTTATCACCTTATCAATGTCGGCCGACACTCCTACTTGTTCCAATCTTTCACTTTCACTAGAAGATAATTCCTGTTCAGTTCCATTATTTACAAATGGGTCACTCTCACTTGAGCTATCAATATATCTTGAATCACAGCTTTCCTCTTAGCAGCCATGTTTACAAACAAGGCCAAAGATAAAAACTCATAAAGCTATAAAATAATGTTCATGTCCAATGTATCGAAACTCTAGGTGTGAAGACAGATAAAAGTAGCTTGAATACGAGAATGCAGTGGAAATAAAATATACCCTATCTGTTGACTTAATACTGAACCAAGAGTTCGAAAACCTGGGATCGTTGTGAGCGCCGTTGGCAGTCAAAGGGTTAATCAGATATGTTTATTTCTTTGCGACTATACAATACAATATGTATAACTTAGTGGAGCATGCCCACAAGCTTAGAAAAGGATGAATTACATTTTTCACACTTATAAATGAAACAAGATAGCATAACACTTGGAGAAATCATGTCCAGCCCACAACCCGAGTTCATTCTGTGTGGCCTGCCTGAACAAATACTTCAAATGGCAGAAATAAACAACAAATTAAGTCTTTTTAAAATTGGCCAATGCCCCAAGAACGTGTGAGGCCCTCAGTTGGAGAACGATTGGATATTCCTGAATCATCGTCGTCGTTTCCAGCCTTCCGCCGGGTTAAATGCCTCTATCTTCCTATATCCTTTCACTGCTCTTCCTCCCTTAATTCCTTCCATTCTTCTCCTCTCACTTGAACACTTTGTGTCATCTGCTCCTCCCATCTCTTTCTTGCAGTCTTGTAGCATGTAAAAGCATCGGTTTTACATGTAAACATAAAATACCATAAATATGATTAACACTGTGATTACAAGTGCTAATATATTCAAATGATATGTAGCAGGTGTTAACCCACTCTGGATTTATGTTGCCGGGAAACAGCAATGCTCCAGTTGATCGAGGTGGCACCACTAGCAAATCAACGTCTTACTCTCAAGCCACGCTTCCAAGAAAAGGCTGATAATTTTCTCTGGGTGCCACCAGCAAAGAGTTAGGTCCATAGCTATATAAGCGTCATCCCCCCCTTCACATATCATCTTCTATTGTATAAACTCGACAGAGGATGAACTTGGACGTAAACCTACATCGCCTAAGAATCTACGTGCGACTACGATGTGTCAGGCATCACCCTCATTGGCCCGTTGCAGAGGAAACCTCCTCTGAGACTAAGTATCTGCGATTTAGAATATGAGTTAGATTCTAAACTCCTCTTTTTACTATGTTCATAAGCCATAGTTTGTTCAGTCAGAATGTCTGACTTTGTTTGCTACGTCCATCAGACATAGTTTTGTGTTAGAATGTCTGACTTTGTCTTCTATGCTCATAATGCATAATTTTGAATGTTAGTCTTAACACTCTTTTTCTATGTCCATAAGACATAAAGTTGTTCGTCAAAATTATGACAATACCTCCTATGCCCTTATGGAGTAGTTTAGAATGAAGAGTTTAATGATCTATTTATCATGGGCCATACATCTTAAATTACTAAGTCAGTGTGTCTGATTTCTTTGACTAAGTCCTTAAAGACATAAATTATATACTAGGGAATAATAATTACTCCCTAAACAATATGTCCATTATTAGGAGCTCTTTGTTGCGAAAACCAGGTTATCTAACGTTTTCTTTTATGACCTAGTTAGGTCAGTGACATAACAGTAGTGTATCCATTTAGGGTGCGCACCTGTTGGTAGTCTTGGCCTACAGAAATAGCGTTTTGTCTCCGGCCTCTGGATTATTATTAGTATTATTATTAGCACCGCGTCTTACTACCCGTTCGAGTTATACGCACTAACGCTAATGTGTAATGGTAGGGTGATTGTGAGATGAAATGAAGGACCTACAGTTTAACGTGGAATCCGAACCACGGTGGAGGCCTGGCATTCCCCACATTCACAAGATGTATTGTCAGAGGTGAAGCAAGGGTTTGGTAATCAGATAAATTTATGCCGGGACCAGGGATTGAACCCCGGCCGCAAGCATAGAAGTCTGAAACCTTACCCCTAGACCGCCAGGTCACATACCCGGCCTCTGTAAGAGTCATTTGTATCAAGTTACACTAATATTGTATATTGTTAGTACTTATTATTGTGTGCCCTAGTAATGGGTGGAAGTAAAATCCAGGCAGTACTTATTAGGAGGTGACCAACAATAGTATGTTAACCGTGTGGATGCCTCAACACAGATTCAAACTCGTACTTTTCCCCCAAAAAAAACATCCCGTCATGACAGCTCTGAATTGTCTCTCCCCGTCCCGTCAAGTTGCTTCATCAGTCAACCGACCTGTATCCACCCACTTCGATCCACTCACTCTTTCTGTGGGGGGTTTAACAGCGCTCTTAGTTGTGACAGCTAGAGAGACACTAACTAACCTGACCCAAGCCGGTGTCTTGGAAAAGGCGAGACTAGAAGACACCACAGCTGTAGCTGGCGAGCTGAAGGGAGAAGAGTTGCTCGTGATAGCCGCACTGACGGCAACACTGACGGGAGTAATGCTGCTGCGAGAGAGGCTGCTTACATTACTGCTGCAAGGAAACATAGGACATTTCAGGTAATAACAACAATTCATGTAGGTGTACACTTAGTAGAGTGGCATCCTTCAAATGATCTAATTCTCTTATTTCTAAAGGAGATGAGAGAATTCTAAGTTTCTGATTTTAAAAATTAAGTTCTCTAGAGTATTATTTATGCTACTTACTATAATAATTAGCACCGCGTCTTACTACCCGTTCAGGTTATACGCTTTAAGTACTAATTACTCTAACGGATTAGGAATTGGGAAGGTTGAATTAGAGGAAGTGAACCCACATTTGCGTGGAGAGAGAGAGAGAGAGTGGAACACCATTTAGGAAAAACCGCCCCCAGTTCACCCGACTGAGATTCGAACCTCGATCTCCCCGTCCTCGGCAGTCTAGCTCAACACGACAAGCGCGCTAGCCAACTACGCCACCGAGGTGGGTTATGCTACTTACTAAAAGTTTGTGCTAATTCTAGTCGAGAATGTACAACTATATGTCGGAAGGTTGCACTAACCTGTAGCTGTCCCGCTCCCTGGTGGGGCTGTGGCCGCGTGGCGAGTGGCTCCGTCCCACCACAGGGGTGGTCACTATGTCCCGGTGACTGGTCGTCGTGGTGGTCGTCATGACTGGCAGAGCGGTAGTAACAGTCGGGGCTGTGGATGTGGTAGCGATGGGGGTGGAGGCTACAGCAAACATACACGTGTTCACTCATTACGGACATTTAGAGGCACGGGCCCAGACATACTTGATCATTTATTATCGATTTCTAAATTTACCGGGAGCTTTTACAACTGATGATATTTTTAAAGCTATTATTGTTTTATGATGAAGGGAGGGCTGAGTTGATGGTATATCAACATATTTGTCTAACACCCCCTCAAAGTTAGTTTTATTTAAACACATTGTTCTAGGACTTCTCTCATAACTAACCAATATATTTATTCAGTAGTACTCAACAGTTATTTAACAGCTTCCTATAACGACAATACAATTTATTTCTCTCTTCAAATTTAAAAGCACAGAAAAAGTGTGAATTAGTTATTTTACCTATACCTTTACATCATTAGCCTTTTCTTTTATAGACACTTTAGTTTGAGCTAAGTACTTTATACAATTAATGCTGAAATCTGATCTGATAACCCTTGTATTTTTTTTATTAAAGAGCAATAAAAGTGTCAAAAAATGGTGTGTTGTTAAATCCATCCCAAATTAAGTCGGCACAATCTAACCTGCTGTGGCCGGGATGGACGACCCTGGAACGTTGGCGCCAGGGTGAATCTGGGAGTGCTTGGTCCCAATGATGGGACATGGCGACCTCCCAGATCTCTGAAAACAAGCAACCAAGGTTTTTACACGTATTTATATACCTTTTCATTTTTACAATAGTGTCAATAATTAACCTTAACATATCAAAACAGGATGAGGTGAATTTTTTCAATCTAGAAGACCCCGCAGAATTCACTTGAGTGGATATACTGAATTAGAGCCAATATTACCGAAAACAATATCAACATAATTTATAAACTCAATTTTTAATAACTCTTTAAATAATGTTATATTTGGGAGAAGGTATCGTCTCCAAGTACAATAAGGAAAAGGGCTACTAACAGCTTAATTCAAGGCATCAGAATCTGAGTAATTTAGATTATATGCACCAAAATTAAATGGAGAGGGGTTAGGAACACTACAAAATGCCACATGGAAACCATCTCCAACTCACACTGCCATGATTCAAACCTATACCCGTGGAGACCAAATGCATTGCAAGCTTCAAGCTTAATACCCTCAAAAGATTTGCCCTTGAGGTGTGTTGGTTAAGACATTGATTAAAACAGGGAGAAAATATATTTTTATGTAGTTTTGAACTTGTAGAAGCAACAAATAAGAAAGAGACAAGCCAAATATTACATACATTTGTTTTTCTGCAATGTTTAGTGGCAGACAGTGGAGAGTGTGAGTCGGTGTGACCTGGTGTGGCAGACAGTGGAAATGGTTTGTCATTGTGACCTGGATGGTTCCTATGTATGTAGCTAAGTTACCAGATAACCAGGCGGGACATAGGAATTAAAAGTACCAAGTTATACTTATTTTATAAAGTCATCACCATCAACTGTCGACAGACAGCCAATGGCTGGGTCGGTTTAGTAAAATGTCTCCATCTTATGGGGTAAAAAGATGATATTATTATTATTATTATTATTATTATTATTATTATTATTATTATTAGCACAACGTCTTACTACCCATTCGGGTTATACGCACTTACGCTAATGTGTAATGGTAGGGTGATTGTGAGATGAAATGGAGGACCTACAGTTTAACGTGGAATCCGAACCACGGTGGAGGCCTGGCATTCCTCACATTCACAAGATGTCTTGTCAGAGGTGAAGGAAGGGTTTGGTAATCAGATAAATCTGTTCCGGGACCGAGGATCGAACCCCGGCCGCCAGCACAGAAGTCTGACACCTTACCCCTAGACCACCAGGTCACCGGTAAAAAAGATAAATATCTTATATTCATAATGAGAAAGTTAGTAAAAAACAGTAAATGGTTCATACTAAAAAAGTAAATTCCAAAGTAGAAATTAGTAAATAACATTTCTAGCGATACGAATGGTGAAAGAATAAAAAGGGTAGGAGTAATTTAAAGAAAAACTACACTAATATTAACAAACCCATAAAAAAAATCTATTTTACTAAGAAACTTTTATACTGAAGAATTTTTTTGTAAAAAGAAATGTAAAAAGGTCTGCGAGGGGGGAGAGAGAGAGAGAGAGAAAGTAACACTCATGCATAATTAACAGGAGCTCCACAGAATTTGCAAGTAATTCTACTCGGAGAGCCGCCTCCGCCCTCCCTTCCCCCTCCTCAGATCTCACTAATTACACCGCCTGCCTCATTCTGGAGGCAGCGATTAAAATTAATTACTTTGCGCCAAGTCTTAAAACAAGCCCCCCCCTCCCCCTTCTTGTATCAAGATTAGCAGTAGTGGCAAGTTCGGGTTGCTCCTATACTCCATATTATAATATTCAAATAGGGATCCCAACATTAAAAAAAACAGTAATTGGATACTAAACAAGAGATGAACAACATTTTTAAATAAATATAAAAAAATAACAAACCCGTTCTTCGAGGAAGACTTGGCAAAATGCCACAATAGTTAAATATAAATGTGAGCCATATGTCTGGTGTCAAGGATTGTTGATAGTTATATTATATGTATAAAACTAATTTTAATTGCAATCTTGAATATGTAATATAATACATTAATATAATCATATAGTAGGGAGTATGGCCATTCATTTAGTATTCCTTTAAATATAATGAAAAATAGTACTTTGACACAACAATGTAAGTTTATCTAATAATAAATCAGGTTCGGTCACTCACTCTGCCTTAACTTTCGAGTGATCAATGATACCGAGCACCAAACTGAATGTAGTCAGATAAATATTAAAGCGTCAGTGTACTACGTGAAAGGTTCTGGGTTCAATTCCTGTGTTCAGTTGTAATTTTTCAACTCTATTTAAATAAATGTAAGATAATTTCAAAAATAGGTTGAAAGAAAAATAATCCCTAGAATAAAAATTTACAAGTTTATAATATACAGGATGAGTCAGAATGAGTTTATATTAACATGTTTATTATTCTCAATAGTGTTGGAAATGGTATTTATATATATATATATACCAATAATTTGTTATGAATAAATCAACAGAGTAAAACAAAACATTAAAGAACATTTAGAAGGCATTGTCTGTCTTCTTGCTGGTCAAGGCTAACCCACTAAATGCTCTATTGAGTGGATGGAATGACTCAAGTCCCAACAAATAGTTTTGGAGATAAACCTGCTGGAATGTTTTGTCCACGCACCATCTGCCCTTCCCTGGCGCAAGAGCAGCAACCTGAATGATCCAGGAAGTTGTGGAGACGTGTGTGTTTTATGAAGAGTTATTGAATACGCCAATATGGGGTGTGTACAGTTTTTGTGATGGGAGCGCCTAACTAGTGGTGTAGGTCTACTTCCCGGTGCTCATCTATCATCAAATTGTGCAGGTCAAGAATAAGAAAACAGTCTACAGATGGTAGTGTGCGGCCCTAATATGAGTACACGACGAATTAGTAGACGTATGGCTGTTCCACAGACAAGAGTAAATTGAGCATTACTTTGGCCGCCGCCCCTATCATTTTCAGTGTGTCAAACATCTGCACCCGGAAGATGCTGATGTGCGACTCGAATTTTGTCGGTGGATACAGTCATGCCCAATCAATACCAAATATATTGTCTACTGATGAGGCAACCTTTACTAGTGAAGGGATCGATAACAGTCGAAACAAGTCATTACTGGGCTGAAACAAAAATTCTCAATCAACTCTAGTAACCCTTTTCCAACAGCATTTTTCAGTCAAGGTGTGGTGTGGTATTATTGACGATAACTTAATTGGCCCCGTTATCATTGACAATCGTCTAACAGGTTCAAACTACCTAAAATTGCTGCAACACGAATTACAAGGACTTCTGGAAGATATTCCTTTGGCAACACGGCAGAGAATGTACTATCGGCATGGTGAAACTTCACCACATTATGCTCATACAGTGACTCAATACCTAAACCAAACATGAATTACAAGGACTTCTGGAAGATATTCCTTTGGCAACACGGCAGAGAATGTACTATCGGCATGGTGAAACTTCACCACATTATGCTCATACAGTGACTCAATACCTAAACCAAACATGAATTACAAGGACTTCTGGAAGATATTCCTTTGGCAACACGGCAGAGAATGTACTATCGGCATGGTGAAACTTCACCACATTATGCTCATACAGTGACTCAATACCTAAACCAAACATGAATTACAAGGACTTCTGGAAGATATTCCTTGGGCAACACGGCAGAGAATGTACTATCGGCAAGGTGAAACTTCACCACATTATGCTCATACAGTGACTCAATACCTAAACTAAACTTCCCCTGGACGGGGGATTGGCCGCTACAGTCTCAGGATTTAAATCCCTTGAATTATTGTTCATGGGGATGGTTGAAAACGGAAGTTTACCAAACAAAGCCGAATACGTGAGAAGAAGTGATTGCTCGCATCTTGGATGCTGCTACACTCAAAGAAATGACAGAATCTTAGGACATGCGTTGTAAAGTATATAAATGAGTTGTAAAGTGTATTGACGTTCACGGTGCAATTTATGAGCATTTGTTGCGAGAACTTAACACATAGCACATGTGACATTCATGTTCAATTCAATTCAATTCAATTCAATTCTATATCTCCAAGACTATTGAGAATAATAAACATGTTCATATAAACTCTTTTTTTTTCGCAATGGTCTATACTAAGTTTTTCATTTTACACCATATAGATGTTAATGTATACAAATAAACATATAAATGGAAGGTAAGTGGTAACTGATAGTTATGAGTGCTTTTCATTCAATTCCCTCACTCTAATCGGGTACATTTTTTATCTTCACATCTGACAGGCTACCTAACTAGATTGACTAATGGATTAGGGATATAAATATAGACTTTATATGAAATGTACGCACATTTGTACGGAGAGTGGAAAACTATGATATTTGAACCCTTATCTCCTTGTCGCCAGCATTACAGTCTATTGTGAGTGCGATTTCTTGGGCCCTATAATCATCGATGCAGGCCAAATGTGTACCTCAGCTCCACCTAAGAACTATCTTAACCCATGATTATCGGGTGACTTAGGTAGGTTTTACAATGTGAACCACGGATTGCATCCAAGTGCATTTTTTTTAGTAGTTTTCATTAGAAAACAATGGTATTGAGATCTGTGAAACTATGTTACCCTATTTAAAATAAAATAAAAACTATCTCATTGATCCTAACTTTACTGTTGTCGAAGGAAGCATGCAGAAAAATGCACTTTAATCTGATTCGTGGTTTGAGTATTGACTGTGTATCCCAGTTAATTGGTCATGAGCTGGGCTCCTAAGCACTTGTCATCTCACAGGAAAATTAGATAAGATGTCTCATAAATGTGGTTGTCTACATTTCATATTCAATAGGTGACCTGGTGGTTTAGGGGTAAGGTGTCAGACTTCTATGCTGGCGGCCGGAGTTCAATCCTCGGTCCCGGCACAGATTTATCTGATTACCAAACCCTTCCTTCACCTCTGACAAGACATCTTGTGAATGTGGGGAATGCCAGGCCTCCACCGTGGTTCGGATTCCACGTTAAACTGTAGGTCCTCCATTTCATCTCACAATCACCCTACCATTACACATTAGCGTAAGTGCGTATAACCCGAACGGGTAGTAAGACGCGGTGCTAATACTAATAATAACATATTCAATAGAAGAGAGTGGACTTCACTTTCCAGTGTGACGTCTGGGTGATTACTATGTAGTTGAGTGGCTGGCTGATCAGAGAGGACACTGCCCTTTAGCTGTTATGGACAATCACACATCTCTCTCGCAATAGACTTGACTATCAATGGCAGGGAGATTGGGATTCTAATACCGGTTAAATTTACTGAAAGGAGGGTGGTTTTTCCTAGATGGTTTTCCACTTTCCCTTTGTGCAAAAGTTTGTACCGTAACTCATTGGTGTAATTAATAGAGATTAATAACAAATTATAGACCTTCTCAACCTATAGTCCAAAGGAGTAGTTAGTTAGGCAAGGTCCTATTAAAATAAAAACTTCTCTATAGACAATTTTTGTATTTAATTAATTGTAAGAAGAGATTCATTCACCATATTTTGTTTAGTTTCAAAACATTTCAAATAGGTTTCGGGGTAATTTTTGACGGCATAGCACCAAATTGCCAAAAGGCAGAGGTAGGTTTTTTTTTTGTTATTTCCAATAAACGAGAATTGTTTTTTTGTAGCCTTAAAATCTGTATTTACATGTTTTACAGCATTTCTGAAGTGACCCTACATGTTTAGAAATTGTGAGTTTTTGCAAAATTTTATTATTCTCATAATAAACACATTTTTTTAAATACAAACTTTAATATTTCAATATATAGACGAATTTTAAATTTGAAAAACCATATTTTATTGAACAAGCATCACTTCACAATGTAAAATTTGCCGCATTAAACATTAAATTACTTAAATATTGACTTGAGCAATATCAAGGCTATTTGTACAGACAAGTGGCCCATACATGATTAAATGTGTTTGTGTTTGTACGTAAGTTACAATTAGTGAACATTTTTTAGGATTTAAATGATGTCACAAGTTTAATCCACTCGGAGAAATATGGCAAAATGGCTTAATTTCTGGCCTAAAGAACGTTTTCAAACACACCCGTAAATTAAAAAGATAATATAAAACATCTGATTGAAAATTAGCTGACAGTGAACTTTACCCGATTCCTCTGTTAATTCGTTGGTCAAGATGGCTTATTTCTGTGGTGCATTAGTCAGAATACTTTGGTGCGGTTGTTAATTTTCTCAAACAAACAAAAGTCTTCCAGTTCAAAGCCAAAATTTGTTGGATGACCACTTGAATGAAACTAAATGTAAAATGGCAAAGATTCGAGTAGCCTTTGTGTCTGAAAATTGCAAATTAATTACAAATCCAATTTTGTAGTTTCAAAATAAAGAGAAGCCTGTGGCACATTTAGTACAGTGTTCTGAAATTTAACGACAACTTTTTCTCTTGATTTAAAAAGTTTGTTAGATAATGCCGCTGTGGTCATGGTAGATATTCAACAACCGTTGATATCACCACGAGAATAAAATTAAGCTCTATATTGGTACATTATGCCAGGAAAACTGAAAACAATCCTTGCCCTTTCTACGGTGCCTTCCATCCCACCTTAAGGCGAGTTACGGGATGCCAAATGTTAATATAAAGGGCACCCACAGTAGGAGAGCTGGTATATCAGCAGCCAGGAAAAGTTACCATATATCCATCTATTTGCCAAACCGTATGACTGTATGATCCACAAGACCATATGTTGAATTGTTGTTACTTTTGGCAATCACCATTCACACAAACAAACCACTTGTTTTACATTATTAACAATATTTACATTATTGAAACACACGTATGAAGATAACCGTTTAGAGGTTAATTTTTTGTGGAAGCGGCGTATATAATTCACTTAAAAAATTATTCTCAAACAAAACCATTTAAAATATGGCGTTCTTTTTTGAAATTAAAATGGCAAAACAAATCCCCCCCTCCCCCCCAAAGAAAGTTGGTTGATGACATACAAACTGGCCAGGTGGTTGATGATGTCATCCAAGCCATCAAGTAGTTGCTTTATTACGCTGTTTACAAGATTAAACTGTACCAAGATGGTGGCAGGTGCTGAGTGCAGTTTAATAACCTAAACACATTTAAAGTTTAATATAATTAATTCTAATTTTTTTTCTGTTTGTGAATACATCTTTGTTTATTATTGAAGAACTAATTGAATACTGATACAACATGGCCAAGAACAGCTTTGACAGCAACGAACTTTCTATCTTAGTGCAAGAGCAGGTCAAGGAAGCAATACAATCAAATAATGTATTAAATAATCTAGTGGCTACAATCACTGAATCGGTGACCCGTGCAGTAGTGAAAGAACTGAAAGATCTACTTGATTTTAACATGGATGAAATTAAGAAGCTGAGAGAAGAACTTAAGAAACGAGATGTGATCATAATCAGCTAAAGCGTGAACTTGTTCTTTCGAAAGATGAATTGGAAACCTGAATATATTATTGTTGAAATAAACAATTCACAACAAAGGCTACTGTTATCTGTAGTGTACCAGCCACCTCGAGTTGGTCAATTTACTGCCTTTGAGACTGCCTTGACTGAACACATGCATAAATATGAAGATATTATTGTAATGGGTGATTTTAACGTGGACTTACAATGAAACCTCCAATTACTGACTTTATTTTCGTCATAAAATATGACACCATGTCACTTAGATGCAAGACATCATACCGCTATACAACCTCACATACGTAGATTGATCATATATATACTTCAAACTCTATTGAAGTGATCTCCTCTGGACAAGTCGTGGCCCCAGAATCTTGCATCATGATCTAGTTTACCTATCCTACTCAATGTGTGTGGCTAAAATTGCACCTAAAGTAATCACACAATGTTACATTACATCCAATGATACAGACAAACTGAACGCTGACGTTCAATCCATGTCCTGGTACTTGGTCAACACTAAGTTAAACGCTGATTACAGGTTACATCTTTTTAATGATATGCTCCTTGAATTGTATGATAAACATGCGCCAGTAAAAACTCCGTGTTAGTAGACCACATGTGCCTTGGATGACTAAATACATTGGGTTATTTATGAGGAGACGTGACCAAGCATGTGAAATCAAACGAGAATCGAAAATCAAGCCACTTACAGGCAACATAAATTTTGAGGAGTATAAACGTCTGCGTAGTAAATGTACCCAGGCCATTAGGAAAGATCAAATGAACTTTACCCTCTCACTCTCTAATACTATCAGAGCCCCCCAAAAAAACTATGGAGGGAACTGCGGAGGATGTGAGTGGGGCATATACTACCCAAAAGCACTCATATGCATGTCAGTCCCAATAAACTAAATGAAGAGTTTCTTCACAGTCCTAATTTAAATAACAAGAGTTCCTGAAACTACTTGAGCTTCATATGAGCGTGTGTGACTGAGCTTGCGAATGTTTTTATACTTATTTGAATATTTCTTTATTGAATTGTATTTCAATAAATGTAATAGTGTATGTTGTATTCAACACTGGTTAAGTGGATGAGAAGGCTAACACCTTAACATCGCCTGATAAATAAAGGTTATTATTATTTTGGAACTAGTATTTGTGTGGCTCTCTCCCTAAGATATAAAAACTTTTTTTATGTTGGTGGTCGATAAAAAGTTACAATACATTTGAATTAATTATTTCACATATTATAGGCCTATTATCTCATGTTGTAATGCTTTTGTGAGGTCTTTAAGTGTACCACCCAATCCAAAATTAGTTATAGAATTTAATGTTTTCGGGCAGCCGTGCATATTTTCTTCTGTTATTTATGACCTTGAGTATAAAACTTTAAGCTCTTGTCATTATCAGTCATTGGAAATGCACAGCAAAACTGGTTAGTATTATCGACTGGAAGACTTTTTTTTAAATGTTCAATGAGGCATTCATCTTTCCACCACATGGATGGCTTTTGAATAAAGAACTATGTTTTATATTAAATTTAACTATATCACAAACTTCCTATGCCAAAAGGTAAATTTAAATTCTCATCATTAAAGAGCCACCTTTTTCTAGGCGTAGGTCCTTCTGGAGCATCTCAATTATTTCCCCCTTTCTATTGAAAACAAAGGGAGGGTAGCATATTTCTAGTTTCGACTACCGCCTTTCAAAAGTCGACAATAATGGCATGAATTATCACTGGATCGATTTACAGAACTTTTAACTGATTAAATAATACATCAACGTGAGGTGCCTAGTAATAATTTATAGACAAACCAAGAAAGTGCCATTTTCAAGACAGTTAACATTATTTTTTTCCTCCTGTCTGTATATTTTCAAAACATTCCATAGTATTGTATTTGTAAGTAAAGACTGTATTATCCTAGAGTGAGTATTCCATCTAGTTTGTGAGGGTCAAGGTATTTTTTTAAACATACATGCTTATATGCTCTGAAGAGTCTGAAGAATGTGTGTGTGTGTGTGGG